>VMDO01027514.1:0-25163 GCA_007922755.1 Pedetes capensis
TAAATCTACTATAGGTAAGAAAACCATATCCTCAAGGAAGAGAAATTAGCACCTTGTTGCATGACTTTCTTGGGGAGGCTTACAGGGAACATCTATTGACTCCAAGCAGAGAGGGTTCAGACAGACCAAAGAAAGGATTCCTTCCAGTCCAGTTTGGTGAATTGTTCAGTTTATTGAAGTTACTTCCAGAAACACTATTAGGGTTATTTTACTGAGACTGGATGACTCTCCAGCAGCCTCATGGTCAACTACATCACCAGGAAGAATCCCTTTGAGAAGACCCACCCTCAGGCCATTAGTTACTTCTTATATAACTTGGCCTCCTGTGCTGCTGGGTCAGGAGGGAGTGGTGATTGGCATCTCAGGGGAGGGTCTCTTGAGGATCTCATAACCTCTATGAGAGGAAGTGTCAAAAGCCCCATTTCTATTGCCATAGGTCTAGCTAGCATAGGATAGCATAGGTCTATCTAGATTACAGTTATGTTGCCATGATGCAGGCCAAGGTCTCCAATAGGTCATCACAGGTGCTCTGCTTCAAGACAACAATGATCAGTCAGACCCAGAAGAAACAGCAACACCACACACCTCATAAGTGTCAGGTCTGGCAGCAAACCTAATATCTGGACTTTTAAGACCATCAGTGATCTTTACTGACTTTGAACCCAGGAGAACAAATAAAGTCAAAAGTATGAGACAATGGAAAATACCTTATTAGTCAAGGTAGCAGTAGTAATTGCCAAGAAAAAAGAAAATTATAAATATATCTTACATGCTAGTAATTGCTGTTTTTACTGAACTAAAAAAAAGTTTTTGAAGAGACTCATGATATTAGAAATAGCTGTCCCTCTCTTCCACAGAACAAAGAAAAAGAGCAGATAGGATTTTTAAAAATATTTTAATTGTGTTGGCCAAGAGGAGCATCATCCACAAAAAAAGTAGATATTAGCAATCTGGAGACCAAGACATGGAAAGCCAAGGAGGCCCTGAACAGGAGGAAGGAGACTGTTTGGAGACCTTTGATGAGGAAAAATGGAATATCTAGGTTCAAGATATTGTGGGGATGGAGAGCACACAAAAAAAAAGAACATCAGAAGACTGAAAGACATAAAGTCATTTCCACCAGTACAAGTCGACAATCTGGAAAGCAGAGCTAGCATGTTCTGGGAACACTAGTATATGACCAGTCCCTGGATCCTTTGCACCACTCTCTTCTTTATAACCAGCTAAAGACTGTGTAACTGTAACTGCTATTTAACTGGTATGCCATGGTTTAACGATAAGAGTTTGTTAATGTTGGAAACTCTCTGTGCTAAATGGTATATAGGTGGTTCTCTGAGTTCAGTGAAAATCCACTACCATTCCTGCTCTTTTCCTGAGTACTTTGCTTCTGTAGTACACAATGTGCCCATGGTTTGGTACCAGAATATTTTGGGTACTCTACCTAGTATGTCTTAAAAAAAATGACCAGCTATATGAGGTATTGCCCCTACAGATACTTCACCCTTTCAGATTCTACTTTCTATTTATCTCACCATGCTTCTTAATTAATCTCTCTTCATTGGTTCCAAGTGTCAATATTTCTCAGATTGTAGTTTTCAGGTTGTCTATATTTAGTGGCATTGTTTCTGGTTTTAGCTTATCCAATGCTTCCATTTTCTAGATATATTACTTCCAAAGTGTTCATGTGATATAACTTTAAGGTGAGAAAATTGTTGTTGTTGTTGTTGTTGTTGTTAGGTGCCATCGAGTCGGTATCTGACTCATAGCGACCCTCTGTACAACAGGGGAAACACTATTGTTAGTGCTTCCCTGCTGTTCATAGGGTTTTCAATGGCAGCTTGATTTTTGGCAGGGGGTTGCCAGGTCCTTCTCCCAAGCCTACAGCACCTGGTGTTCCCAGGCAGTCTCCCATCCAGGTACTAACCAGGCCCAACCCTGCTTAATTTCTGAGATCTGACGGGATCGGATTCCACAGGGCTATGGCTACAGGCTAAGGTGATAAAATGGAAGACATAAAAGCAATACAGTCCATAGGAAGAGCTATGCATAGCTAGGCTGGGTGTCTCACACCTGTAATCCTAATGACCAGGGAGATGGAAGAAGGAGATATCAGGTTTGAAACCAGAGGCAGCCTGCATAACTTAGCAAGACATTGTCTCAATTTTTTAAAAAAAATATTAAAAAGGGGCTGGGGTGCAACTCAGTGGTACAGTGCTTGCAAAGTATGTTGCCAATCCCTGGATTCAGTCCCCTAGTACTGAAAAATATGAGGTGTCTATGCATCTACAGGGGCTAGGATTTAGCTCAGTTGGTAGAGCACTGCTCTGCAGTATCTTAGGTCCTAGGTTTGATTTCCAGCACCGTAAAAATGGGAGAAGGACTTGGCAATCCACTCCTCAGGCAATCCTGAAACAATCAGCCATTGAAAACCCTGTGAGGGTTGCTATGAGTTGGACATGACTTGATGGCACCTAAGGACAACAACAACATAACAACATGCACGTATAAGGTATAACATTTCAAAGTTATTAAAAGTCACCTATCTGATCTAGTTACATCTTGAAAAAGTAATGAACTAGTATACAAGTAAATAAAAATTTGAAATACTTGCTTGTGTTTCTCATCTTTCTGTCACTGTGACAAAATACTTTAGACAAACAACCTAAAAGGAAGAAAGATTTATTTTGGCTTCAGTTTCAGAGACTTCAATTCAGGATCACTTGCACCCATTTCTCCAGGCCTGTGGTGAGGCAGAACATCAGCAGATGGGCAGCAGATGGTGGAACAAAACTGTTTGCTTTGTGAAGGACAAGAAGCAAAAGAAAGAAAAGACAGCAGTGTTCCAAAATCCTCTTCAATGGCAGACTTCTAGTGACCTCACATTTTTCCAGTAAGCCTCACCTCCAAAAGGACTTGGGACATATCCTTTAGCACATGGCATTTGGGGAACATTCCTGAATCGAAACAATCACATCGTGTATCTTTATAAATAGAGTTTAAAGCATGAAATAGCTAACTGAAATGGATCTTTACAAATTCTAGTCAATTTAACTTGCTTTGAAATAACATGTCTTGGTCTTTGGCTCTAGATGAGTCAGGGTGTTTATAAGACAAAGTCAGTTTGATGGGTTCTTTGCAGATAGGTGTATTTATCACAGCGTCCTGAGAACCTCCTGTTCTCAACTGGGATCTCAGTCTCTATATATTTTAAGCTGACTACAGAATATTTAGATTTTTATAATCTTTACTCAAATTAAATTAGATTTCTTACTTCAAATTAGGAAAGAAAAAGTTACTTGGTAGCATTCTTTAAACAAAGTCCTTATAGCCTCAAAGTTGTGTCAAGAACATATGCATCCCATGTGCATCCCTGTTAATAGTGAAAGCTTTCATTGATGATCCTTGTTCCCCTGGATGTACAAATTTAGGGAAAGCCAAAGAAACTAAATCAAATAGCTAGGTAGGCCTTGGGTGGACACATTTTCTAGCACAAAAGTATATTTTTCAGAATATTTTATCAAAGGTAAATATAGCTCGAGGCATCTTCTTTCACCCATAGGGGTCACCTGCAAAAATCAGATGATTATATAAAAATATTCTTGAACAAAACTGAAGGGCCAATTATGATCTGGCTCTCTGTATTTCTTACACTGTCACCTTCTCTTGTTAGGTCTGGGACAGCCGTTCATAAAAAGACCAGTCGCAAGACTTTCACTGAGATTGAAATCTTCATTTGCTCAATTCAGCAATTTAGAATGTTATTCTGTTAAGCCATCTTGTTAAATGATAAATGAGATTACAGAGGCTCAGGCTTGCTGAGAAAAACACTTCTACCACAGTTCATCTCCTTGTAGCTCAATAAAACAACCAAAGACCCAGTTGACCTAATTTTGGTAAGATTATGCTTTTTCCTGGCTAAACCATCTGGCTTCTGACTTAATCAAATCAGGTACATTAATTATATTTTGAATCTCAGTTTTTCTTGGTGTTGGTGACTTCCTCCAGTATTTACTTTGGAAGAAGTAGTAAAATATTTCTTTGTTTATTACCAGTATTGAAAATTACTTTTACTATTACCAGTATTGAAAATTACTGCTTTGTTTTGACTGTATTATCTACTCATTCTCTAAGCATTCAATAACTAGTGAAAATTTTATGCTGAAAATTCTATTTTTGTGTTTTATTCCAATTACAAAGTAAAATTTATACTCATGTCTTTCTCTCAAACAATATGCACCAGTTAAAGTTTTTTAAGTTAACTCATCAATTTCTACAATTTTGAAAATTATATATTATATAATTATATGTTATATGCAACCTATGAATGAGCTCTTTGAACCTGTTTTCCTTAAGATTTGCACTTGTTGCTAATGTTTACACTATATACAGTCACTGATCATTTATTCTTTGGCTTCTACCTGGATTACACGACAAAAATTGTCAGGAGGATGTATACATTAAATTTATATATAGCATGATATATGAATTAATTAAAGCAAATCTACTAAGTGGCCATATCACACAGAATCTTCCCTCTGGATTCTCATTTTTTATAAAAAACCCACTACCACTATGGGCCAAAAGAACATTTTTCTTTTTCTTTTTATGGTTTATAAAATTTACTCACTCGAGTTACATACCTTCAGAATATCAGACTCAATCAAAGCCCCTATTTTTAATACAACACATAATAAATTACCAAGACTAAATTATGTGAATTTGATATTTAATTATGATGTAAGAAATTCCTACTGAAGCATCTTTAGTTCTAGATGAGAAAGCCTCAATAATCCCCCTTTTTAATGTTTTACCTGTTTTTCAAGCTTGAGTGTAGCATTATTCTTTGAATTCTGAGCCATGTTCCTCATAGTGACAATACCCCATTTCATTATTTGCTTCCTCAATAAGATGATAATTTCATGTAAAATTTGAAATGAGAGACTCAAGTAGCATTACAAATTATTCAGTATTATTTATCAATAGCTTTTTCTTTACACACAATGCTATTCTTAATGAAATATAGGGGAAAATACAGTAATAGTTATTTTGTTGAGAAAATGTTTTTGGTCAACATAATATTCAAGATTTTAAAGAAAGTTGTGAAAAAAGAAAGGAAGGAAGAGAGAGAAACACAGAGAGAAACAGAGACTAAGACAGATACAGAGAAGGAAGATTCGTTGATTCTGTGGGTTTTTTTCAAATTGCTTCAAATAATATTTATGATTTTCTCTCTTCTTGATTTACTATTATCTTTCCAGTGTTTAGGTGAAGGTTAGATTGATAATTTGAAATCTATATTCTTTCTTCGCATAAACACAATGTAAGTTTCCCTTTGACTCTGCTTTTTTCATGTAAGTGTAGAGATGATGTTTTCATTGTCCTCTTCGTTATATGCCTGAGAGAAATGAAAACCTCCCTTCACACATTCACATGAAAATTTGTAGACAAATGATTTTAGAAATATTGCCTATAAGAATCAAAACTTAGAAATACCCAAATTTCTATCAAATGATGAGTAAATTGTAAACTGGTATATTCATACCACAGAGTATTATTTATCAATGAATATGAAGTCCTGATAAAATGTGGATTAAATTTTAAACATCATGCTAACTCAAAAACACCAATCTCTCAACGTATGTATTGAATGATTCCATTCATACTGAAAATCTGAAGAGGAACAATCTGCAAAGATAGAGATAAAATAATGATTCACTAGGCTTGATCTAGGATGATGGGAAGAGGAGTAGAGTCTGCTGATTGGTAGGAAATTTCTTCTTCATGTGATGGAAATGTTCTAAATTAGTCTTTAATATATGCAGTTCCTGCTGGGTGGGATTCATTCAAGAATATGAAGTAAACTTTTAAAAATATGGTAGAATAAAAATATAAACAAAATATAATGTACTATTCTGAATATATTTCAAAACTAATATGGATATTTTGTCTTTGTTAGGTTTTTTATGATGTTGGGTGACTTGTTATTACTGCAGACTTCAAAATAACACCTAACTCCTGGTCATGTGGTATAATGCACAAAATTCAGAATAACTTCTGTGGTTTTTATTTATTTGTTTGTTTACATGGTAATACTCTGCCTTGGTGACACTGAAAAAATACATAAAACAAAAATAAAAAAGGAACTTATTTTAGATATGAAAATAAATATAAATATATTTGATTTATCAGTATGAACACTGATAAACTGAGGTCTTTTATCAAGCTTTGGTGTCAGAGGAAAGAAGTATTTTCTCTGATGACAACCTTGAAGGCCCAGGTTGATTATATTAATCAAAACCTCTTGGCATATTCTGCCAGTGGCTTATTTCATCGTCATTCCTTTCTGGAATCTAGGGGCCTATTTTGCTGCCTCTTATCAATAGAACAAGAGGAATACACCCTCTCTCTGGTAAATCTATCTTTGTATATATGCTAGTTTTTCTCACTTTCTTCTCTTTTCCAGCATAGCCCATTTTCTTTCTTTCCCATTATGTACATTTGCAGCAAAATTAAACTACACTGTGAATCTGTAGCTTCAGTAAACCTCTGAACAGGTAGTCCAAACTGAATAGGCAGTTTGAAAATTCAGTTTTCAAACACTAACTGGTCAGAGCTTAGTGTTCCATTTTGTGGTTTACTCTAAATTCTAAATACTTGTGACCTCTGCTGAAGAGGTGTTTTCAAGATTGTACTATCCTAAGCCATTCTATCCCATACCCTACAGTAGCCATATTCTGGGTCTTACATTTTATGCTAAACTCATAGGGGGTTTATGCTCAACTTCTCCCATAACTTCTACCTGTGCAGTTGAAGAATATTTTGAGTATATGTTTCCAGAACACATATTTCTTTGGCTTACTAATCTGAACATAATAAGTTTGGAATTTAACTCATCTAATTTTCTGTGGTCTACAGCTGTAGCACTGTGGCATCTGATCCCATTAGACCTCAGAAGCTAAGCAGGGTTGGGCCTAGTTGTTACTTGGATGGGAGACTGCCTGGGAAAACTAGGTGCTGTAGGCTTGGGAGAAGGACCTGGCAATCCACTCTCAAAAATCAATCTGCCATTGAAAACCCTACGAACAACAGAGAAGCATTAACAATAGTGTTTTGCCTGCTGTATTTAGGGTCTCTATGAGTCAGATACCGACTCAATAGCACCTAACAACAACAACAACAATTTTCTATGATACTCTTCAACAGGTTAATATTTATTTATTCATTTATTTTTAAACTTCTATATAAAGTTCTAATCTTCTTCCAGGAAGGTGATCAAAAAGTACTCCAGAGAAAAACACTTTAATACAAAATTTCTATGTCATTTTCAGATTAATATTGCTGTAATCATCAAATAATTAGATTTTTAAAAATATCTTTGAGTGTGAGGCAACTTGATTTCTGTACTTTGAAACAAAAAGATAGTCACTGATTTTCTTGTAATAGACCTAAAAACACACAAATATGATTGTTTTAAAATCTAATTTTCTTATTTTTGAGAGTTAAAGGAGCCACCAAGCAATGTGAATTTGATTCAGAGAAACATATAATTGACCTTAGATAATGACCAACTGTAACAGTTTTCCAAAATATACTGAGTGATCCTCATTTGGTTAAGCCTTAAAACAGCAAAATTTATACATTAATTTCTTCCTGAGTTTATTATGCAGATTTATTTTTTGTCCTTAATATTACTGTTAGAATCACAAATTGCTTTCAAAGTAATCTCAGCCCAGATGCTCTGTGCCTGAAGAGAAAAATGAGACCCTTAAAACTTCCCCCTTGCTACTATTCCCTTTATTGTTCTGCACTAATAACAATTAGTAAAGTGACAGCTGCTTCCACCTACTTGCTCACTGTTGCAGAATTACACTGGACATGGAAAATGATACCCTTCCAAATCATTTCATTATGGAAAATGCAACTGAGCCTAAAAATGAACAAGGGAAAAATCTGTAATAGCATCTTGCTGATAATTGGGTAACATGAAAGATCCAGTAGTATCCACAACTGGTTAGAGTTCACAGTAACTAGGACTGCTATTCCCTCCTTGATACCAAAAGAGAAAGACTAAGACTTAGGTACTAATTTAGTATATATGTAGGTTTGCTGTCAGGCAGGAACAAGTTTTAATATACAGTGACTGTATGTGTTTGACACACATGGTGACAGCTTGAAAGGCTTTGTTTTTTTTTTTTTTTTACATTTACTATATTTTCATTAAAATTGGGGATGCAAGACTAGACAATTGGCTACTAGATCATAAAACTAATATGTCCTCTATGCTCCTTGAAATAAGATTTTCACAAATTTGCAACTGTAGAAATATAACCTTGGAAAAGTTTCTGAGGGGCCAATAGAAAGTTAATACAAAAAATGTGCTCAAGGAAAAGATTTTTAACTTATAAAAATGTTCTATTTCATCAAAAAATTTTACTCAATAGAAATAAAATCCCTCCATTTTCATGCAGCTAGGTAATAATCGCATTTATTCTGAATACCACTTATATTTTACTAATAGCAGAACATTAAAAATTTTAGTTTATAGTAATATCAGTACATAGAAGGAAACTAATTCTTTTTAATCTGTTTTTAGGAGAAATAGAATCAAAACCAAAAGTTACTAAAATAAATCAGAATAGGTTTAAAATGAATTAGATTCTGAATATGTGATTTTGATCTCATCTCCCAGTTTAGTATTCTTTTATGTAAAATTATTACCTCCTCATTTTTCTTCAATTTGTCCTTAAACATTGCATCTTTTCTTTCATTCAATCAACAATATGTTGTCTCTTAGCTGTCTAAGATATTTCTGAAATTTCATTAACAAAAATTGATATTAAGAACAGATTTTAAATTCACCAATTATCTCCATAATATATACTCTTACATAGTTGATTCATTTAGTTGAAGTTTTACTTTAAAATAGAATAAAGGCCACATGAAGAATGAAAGGAAACATAAGGACAACATACACTCATTATCTAAAATTGTGCTTTTGACATTTGCTTTGATGTCAAAGAAGGTACTTCCATAGTAACTATGTTGTTGTTTTTGCTAGGTGCCCTGGAATTGGTATCCGACCCATAGCAACCTTACAGTACAACAGGCAAAACACTATTGTCAGTGCTTCTCTGCTGTTCATACGGTTTTCAATGGCGGATTGATTGTTGGGAGTAGGTTGCCAGGTCCGTCTCCCAAGCCTACAGCACCTGGTGTTCCCAGGCAGTCTCCCATCCCTGTACTAACCAGGCCTGTCGGCCATGCTTAGCTTCTGAGATCTGATGGGATTGGATACCACAGGGCTATGGGTGGAGACCATAGTAACTACAGAAACAGATTATACCATGGGTTAGAAACATTTCTATCTAGTGATTGCTCAGGAGTATACCTGATGTGTTGCAATGACACTAATTATATCAACTATTTAGCAACAGATTTCAAATTGTGTGATCCTGTTTGGGCAGTTAGGTTTGCATAGCAACTTGAACTCCTCAAAGTATTAACTTTCAATGATTTAGCAATAAATATTGGCATGCATACTGGTCGAGCGACTGAACTAATTACTATATAGAATTAATACAAATAACTCTTAATAGAATTATGAAAACTAAGAGAAACCTACTGAAACTAGAATCTATGGCAGTAAAATAAAATTTAGGGAATTGCTGCCAGATGCAGTAGTGCAGGCCTGTTATCTCAGCGACTTAGGAGGCTGACAAAGAAGGATCACAGATTCACCTGTTTAACAGTGACAATTTTTTTTAAGAAGAGGCTGTGGATATAGCTCAGTGGTAGAGCACTTGTCTAGCACAAGGCCCTTGGATAAATTGCTAGTACCTCTCAACACACACACACACACACACACACACACACACAGAATGTAGTGAATTGAAAGTAATTAAGACAGGAATTAGACAATCTGAATCCTAAAATAAATCCAAAGAGTCAGAGATGGGATTATGATGAAACTGGTGGATACTACTAAATGGCTTGAGAGAATGATGAAAGGGTCACTATCCCAAATACCAATGATACAAATAGATGTTTTAAAATCCCATTGTTTAGGCTGCATATAAAATAAATTCTTATAGTATTCTGTTATGAGGAAATGACTCTGTAGCTAACAGTACACTAAAGCTTTTAAATCTAGAGATCTTGGCATTATTTGGAGGTCAACTCCTGTCAATACTGCATATAGAATAGGTACCTGGCCCAGGAAGAAGTGGCTAGTGGCACTGAAATGAGAGAACACTGAGAAATGATGAATTTTATCTGCTTTTACCTTTTATTTAAATCAACACTGATACATATGGAATACAAGATATACTAAAATTCCAACCTTCATTTATAGCACTCATTTCTATGGGATCAAATCCTTGTTTTTCATTAAGCTTGTTGTGGTTGTTGTTGTTAGGTTCCCATGAGCTGGGTCTGACTCATAGCAACCCTATGTACAACAGAAGGAAACACTCCCTGATTCTGGGCCAGGCACATGATATGAATTATGTTTAAACCCATTGTTGCAGACACTGGGTCAATCCATCTACATGAGGGTTTTCCTTTTTTTAATTCACCTGTCACTATCCCAAACATGATTTCCTCCTCCTGGGACTGGTCCCTCCTGACAACTTGTCCAAAATACATAGGATGAAGTCTAGCCATCCTTGGTTCCAAGGAGCACTCTGGTTGCACTTCTTCCGGGTCACATCTGTTGGTTCTTTTGGCAACCCACAGTATATTCAATATTCATATCCAACACTACAATTCAAAACTATTATACTTTTCCTGCCTCCCTTATTCAATGTCCAGCTTTCACAACGATATTATAAGACTGAAAATAGCAAAGCAAGAATCAGGCATATCTTCATCTTCAATTTGATGTCATTACTTTTCAACACTTTAAAGAGGTCTTTTGCAAGAGCTTTCCCCAAAGCAATGAATCTTTTGATTTCTTGACTGCTGCTTCCATGGGTGTTGATTGTAGAAGCAAAGCAAAATTTTGGACCACCTCAACATCTTCTATGTTTATCATGAAGTTGCTTCCTGACCCAGTTACAAGGATTTTTGTTTTGCTGATGTTGAGGCACAATCCATACTGAAGGCTGTGTTCTTTGACCTTTATCAATAAATGTTCAAATCCTCTTCACTTTCAGCAAGCAGAGGTGTGTGAGTCTTCTTCCAATCATAATGTTGTGTTCTTCTCCACAAAGTCTAGATTCTCAGATTATTTGCTCAGGACAGAAATTGAGGAGGTAGGATGATAGGATACAACCCTGATGTACACCTTTCTAGACTTTAAACCAAACAATGTTTCCTTGTTCTGAGTGACTGCTTCCTGGCCCATGAACACATTCCTCATTAGTACATTTAGGTGCTCTGGTATTCCCATTCTTCACAATGTTATCCATAATTTCTTACAATCCACACATTCTAATGTCTTTGCACAGTCAGCGAAGCATAGATAGACATCTTTTTGGTATTCTCTGTGTTCACGTAATATCCATCTGACTTCAGCAATGATAGCTCTGATTCCATGCCCTCTTCTGCATCTGCCTTGATTTTCTGGCAGTTCCCTGTCTATAAGTGCAGAAGTTGCTTTTGAAAGATTATTAGTAAAATCTTGCTTGCATGTGATATTTATGATATCCTTAGATAGTTTCACATTTGGTTGGATCCTTTTTTGGGGTGAATAAGCACAACCATGGATTGCTTCTAGTTAGTTGGCTAGGTAGTTGTTTTCCAAATCTTGTGGCAGAAACAAGTTAGCACCTCCTGTGCTACATATGTTTGTTGAAACATCTCTATTGTTATTCCATCAATTCCTGGAGCCTTGCATATCACCAGTAACTTCAAGTCAGATTCCAAAGCTTCCTTAAGTACCATTGATTCCTTATCATATGCAACCTCTTGTAATTGTTGGTCATCCACCAGTTGTTTACAGTATAAAGCCTTTGTGTATTCCTTCCATCTTCTTTTGATGTGTCCTTCATCATTTAATATTTTCCCTATATAATTCTTCACTATTGCCACTTGAAGTTGGAACTTTTTCTTCCATTTCTTAAGCTTGATAGAAACAGAGCATGTTATTCACTTTTGGTTTTCTATCTCCAGCTCCTTGCACATATCATTATAATATTTGATTTTGTCTTCTTGAGCTACCCTTTGAAATCACCTGTTTAGTTCTTTAACTTCATCACATCTTTCTTTTATTTTAGGTACTCAATATTCAAGAAGTTTCTGAGTCTCTTTTGACATATAATTTGGTCTTATTTTCCCCTGTTTTTTAAATAATTTTTGCTTTCCTCATGAGTGATGTCTTTGATATCATGCCACAACTTGTCTGGTCTTTGATAATTAGTGTCTAATGCATCATACTTGTCCTTGAAGTGACCTATGAACTCAGGTGGGATATACTCAACATCAGACCTTGGCTTTCACCTACTTTTTCTAATTTTTTTAAGTTTCAATTTAAACCTGCATATGAGCTATTGATGATCTCATCCACAATTAGCACCTGGTCTTCTTCTAGGTTTTGATACTGAGCTTTTCCATCATCTTTTTCAACAGATGTAGTCAATTTGGTTCCTGTATGTTGCATCTTGTGAATTCCATATGTATAGTCAACACCTATGTTGGTGAAAAAGATGTTTTTGCAATGCAAAAGTCATTGGTGTGACAAAATTCTACCATGAGATCTCCAGCATTGTTTCTGTGACCATGGACATATTTTCTAAATCCTGAGCCTTTTTATGTGTTCCCCACTTTTGCATTCCAGTGAATAGTAACTATCAGTTCATCCTGATTACATGTTTGATCTATTTCAGGTTACAGAAGCTGGTAAAAAATCTTCTCTATCTTCATTTGTAGCCTTAAGGTAGGTATATAAATTTAATAGTCATATTACCTGAGCTTCCTTGTAGGTCATGGATATTATTCTATCACTGACAGCATTGTATTTTAAAGCAGATCTTGAGACATTTCACATTGAAGACAAAGGTGCATCTGAATCATGCCATGGTATTTTTGGTTGTATCATATGGTTGTGAAAGCTGGACATTGAACAAGGGAGACAGGAAAAGAATTGATGCTTTTGAATTACAGTGCTGGAGACATCTATTGAATACACCATGGACTGCCAAAAGAACCAACAGATCTGTCCTAGAAGAAATACAACCAGGGTGCTCCTTGGAAGCAAGAATGGCCCAACTGTGTCTTACATATTTCAGACATGTAGTCAGGAGAGATCAATCCCTGGAGAAAGACATCATGTTTGGGAGAATGGCAGGTCAATGAATAAAAGGAAAATCCTCCACCAGATGGATTGATACTGTGTCTGCAACAATGGGCTTAAACATAAATGAGATCATGTGCCTGGCATGGAATTGGCAAGTGTTTCAATCTGCTGTACACAGGGTTACTATGACTCAACTTGAAGGCACCTAACAACACAACAACTTGAGATGTTCTTCTGATAATAAATACAACCCCATTTCTCCTTATTCTGTCATTCATGGCATAGTAGACCCTATGCTTATCAGATTCAAAATGGCCCATGCCAATCCATTTTACCTCATTGATGTTTAGAATGTCAAAGTTTATGTGCCATATTTCCCTTTAGGAGATTTCTAATTTTTCTAGATTCATACTTTGTACATTCCATGTTCCAATTCTTAATGGTTTTGGCACTGACAGTGTTCTGACAGTGTTTCTTTGCTATTCACAGAGTTTTCAATGTGTAATTGTTTCAGATGTAGGTTATCCATGTCTTGGAAGCTCAGCTGTAAACTGTTCACTATGGGGCACCCCGCTGGTATCTGTAATATTGGTGGCATAGCTTTCAGCATCATATAAACACATAATCCCCCAAAGTATAGCAAACTGATAGATGTGTGTTTGCTACTTAGCAACTCAAAATACTTCTGTCTTTGAAGTGCTGCTTGCTCTGCCTATTAAAATTTTTTCTAGCTTATACCTTCTCCAAGTGTCTGATTCCTTCAGGATTCAGCTAATTGTTACTTCCTCAGAAAACATTTTCCCATTCCCCAAGAAGTAGTAGGTTCCAATTTGGGTGGGTGTCCTGTGGTCTCCTGTTAATGTTATTTTCATAAGATTTTTCACACATGTGATTATTGGATTATGTGTCTGTTTACCATATTGGACCATAAGATCCATAAGCATAGAACTGATTTATTTCATTATAACCAGTAACACTTTAAATCAAGAGTGTTCATCATTTAGGCTTCCCTAGGCTGCATTTAGTAAAAAGGAATTATGTTGGGCCATAAATAAATTACATATTTAATGCACATACATAATACAGGAAGTCACAAAGAAAATAAATGCTAAAAATCACATGATATTAAAAGATTTTGTGGGGGTATAGTACTAGGGTGTCCTGAGCTGCATGCAGCTTGTGGGCCATGGGTTGGACATGCCTGCCTTAAACTACAATAAATAGAGGAGGAAAGTGGCAAAGAATGAGAACAAATAGGAAACATAGGTATTAAATCCAATAGAAATCCAATAGGTATTAAATCCAATAGAAACTGCATAGTAGAACCCTGGACTCCACAGCCTCTGCCAATTCTCTTCCTCCCTCATACTTGCTTCCTCCTGAAATGGCGCTATTATTTACTCAGTTGTTTATAGCTCTAGAACTTTAAAAAAGGAGTTTGACTCCATTTTTGATGTTTGATATCTTTTAAGACTTGCCCCCCCCCCTTTACCCTGTGCTTGACTCTTGACACTCTGATAAACTCGTGGGTGGTTCTTCCTTGGATGATGGCGGAAGAGTCATACCAGGAATGGGAACCCACACCCAGCTCTCACCACAGTGGAACCTTCAGCCGGTCTCCCGTCTTGCCCTCTCAAGTCATGTTGGGCTTGTTTCAGTGGGCTACTTCCTCTATCTAAAGATGTCATTTATATAAGTATGAAAATTTCTCACTATCTGTTAGTGTGTACTTGGCCAAATTGGTCTAGATGTCCAAACCAAATTTTAAATGAGAATCTCTCATTTCTCATGCTTGGAGGTCCACTGCAATCATCACAATCATTGTACAGCTTATCTTTAATTTGTTTTCCCCTCATATACCTTATAAAATTCTCTATGCATAGCTATCTATTCTACCTTCACATCTGTGTGTCTATTCTGTCCCCTTTTCAGAGTGTCACTATTAAGAACAACTGTCACATTGCTCGGGTATTTATCACCTTGGGGTGTTTATCACACCTTTCATTCTTGACTCTCCAGAGTTCATCCTTCACACAATCACTACTGCAATAGATTTTCAAAGGTAAGTGAATCAGATCCCAGTGTACCAATACTAAATATCACTTACTGGCCTTTTAACACATTTAGAATAAAACTCTAAAGAGTTAGTGCCTATATGAGCAAAGATGGTCACACACATCTGACCTGATTTTCTTCTGCTCTGTTGACTGCCTAATTTACCAGTCACACTGGTCTTATTTCCTCAGTGCAGCAAATTTATCCATTCCTCAGGATCTTTATACTTCCTAATTAGAGAGGCTTCTGGATGGTCTGTTTTAATCAGAGTTATCCAAAGAAACAGAATAAATAGGGTAGCCAGATGGATGGATGGATGGATAGATAGATACAGATTTATTACAAATAATTAATTCACATGAACATGGTGGCTCAGAAATACCATGCTCTGTGGTCTTCAAACTGGACACTCAGGAAACCTTATAGTATAGCTTAAGTCAGCTTTTACAATCCTGGAAACTCGGAGTTCCAATGGTATATGTCTCAGTCTGAGGATGGAAGAAGACAAATCTCTCAGCTCAAGTAGTCTGTCAGTCTTTTTGCTCTATTTAGGGACCCACTGGCTTAAATGATGCTAGTCCCCATTGGTGAAGGCACTTTTCTTTATTAAATCCACTAATTCAAATGCTAATCTCATCCACAAGCATTTATAGACATGTTGTTGTTAGGCACCATTGAGTCAGGTCCAATTCATAGAGACCCTATAAACAACAGAATGGCATGTTCCCCGACATTGTGCCATGCTTGGCATCGTGTTGGTGCTTCTCTGTTATTCACAGGGTTTTCAATGGCTGATTTTTCTGGGATTGCTTTGGGAGTGGATTGCCACATCCTTCTCCCATTTGCATGGTGCTGAGGATCAAAGTCAGGGCTTCAGAGAGCACAGAACAGCAGTCTACCAACAAAGCTAAACACTATATCCCTTTAGATATACCAAGAAATAAAATTTAACCAAACATGTGTGCACCCTATGACCAAGAAATTTGACACATAAATTTAACCATCATATCACCTCTGCATAAGCTATTTACCATCAAATTCTATCACTACCATATCTTTATCTTGTTTTATTATTTTTATTTTACATTTGTTCCTGTACTTGGTGGCATTAAATATTCCTTTTTACTTTGTTACATATATCGCTCAGGAGAATTTATATTTCAAGGAGCCTCAATCATCTGCTCAGATTAATAAATTTTAATTCTCTCATTGAATGATTATTATTATTTTTATTTCTTAGCAAGAGAAAAGGAGAAGGAAAGATCTTTTTGGAAAACACTAATTAAGTTAAAATTATAGGGACCATATTGCCTGAGAAATTCTATTTTCTAAAATATGATAATAAAATTAACAGAAAACTTTCATGTGCCACAGTCATGAATGATCTAAGTAGGCAATAACGTTAAAAAGAGAAGTTGATGTTGTTATTGTTATTTGTCATTCACAAGACAACAATAAAACAAAGAAAGTCAACCAAGGCCCTGATTGACATATATGAGCATAATGGTTAAAGCATCAGCCAAGCCACTGATGAGGATCCATTTTTAGCCCCAATCATCTGCTCCCTCATGAAGGAAATGGGATATCCTTGATTAATAACTTATTTGTTTTCATCCATTTTTCCTACGTTATTTTGTTGTTGTTGTTGTTAGGTGCCGTCGAGTCATGCCTGACTGATAGCGACCCTCATAGGGTTCTCAATGGCTGATTGTTTTGGGATTTCCTCAGGAGTGGATTGCCACATCCTTCTCCATGTTATTTTAGGATCAAGCTATTCTTTAACTTTAGCTCATCTTTGACATTTAAAAACATTTCATTTCCACATATGTTCAGTAACTTGGGAGGTATTTCATCCAGTATTCCCAAGGTGTTCATTGTTAATATTCTAATAAATGAAAATGTAACAGTCAAAAGTCTTCCTTGTTTTTTCTTTTCTTGTTTGTTTCTGTTTTTGCTTTTGACACAGTTTCTCAATGTAGTACAGGTTATCTCAAACATATCATGATCAAACATGATCATCCTGCCTCCATCTCCTTAGTGCTGTGATTGTGGACATGTGCCACCATGCCAGATTTCAAAAATTCTCTAACTTTTCCTAAGATCAAAAATTTTACTCTCACCCTTTCTTTAAAATTACATATCCTTCATACATTTAAATATCAAAATACAGAATTTTAACATAACATTGAATGTTTTTATATCTAATAAACCTAAATGTTTTTAAAGGTATTCATTTTCTCTAAATATATATTCATTAAACCTTGGAACTAGAAATTACATTAATTTCATATTTGGAAAGTATTTGCTAGGTAGCTGAGTTGACAATACCCATTCACATCATCAAGACAATCAACTAAGTCAGAAGTAAAGATTGTCCCCAAATTACAGCAGTTAGAATTAACAATTTCTCAACTTCACAATGATATGAAAGTGATATGCATTCAGTAGAAACTATACTTTTGATTTTAAATTTTGATCTTTCCCCAAGATAGTAATACACAATACAACACACTGTGCTTTTAATTCATAACTTCAAAAGTCTCATTCTTAGAACAACACACCATAGCATGCCTTTCATTTGAAAATGGGAGGAACCATCTGTGAAAGGAGAGTTGGAAATCAGTTACTAGTAAATGGATACCTAGTCTTATGAATTTCAGAAAAGCCTACCAATGGAATTGAAGATCTAGAAATTTCTATCCACAATCCAGCTAATGCCTGAAAGTCTTCTTTTTCTTTAACTTGAACATTTTGGCTTAAGTTTTTTGTCTTGATTTCTTCTACAGTCTTTATTAAAATCTCACTTCAATCATGTAAAATGACCAGGCTATAAAACGTTCTACATCTATGTCTATGTCTATGTCTGAACCCAATGTCTAAGAAGAAATTTGAACAACTTGCCAAATAGTTGATTTGTAAACCAGTGTGACAGAGTACTGGTTCCCTAAATCACATCAACTTGGCCTTTTTCGATGCCATTCCAGATGTAGGTAGAAGATATCATGTGGATTTCCTAGGCCATGACTCACTTCATGGTGACAGGGCCTTGCCTCATGTGCATATCACCACCACTTCCTTTTCAGCTGTAAGATTCCTCCTACACAGTGGACACTGGTAGGAGGAGGAGTACCTCAGAAATAGAGGAGACTTATCATGCAGAGGCAATTCTTCCTATTGGAAAATGGGAGCTGACTGTAAAACAGACACCTTTTAGATATATTCCATTAGTTTCCCAGACGATTCCAGGTGAAACAAGCTTTTCATTGTGATGGCATCAGTATCTGTTCCTTTAACTAGCCTTTTCTATTTCCCTATCTCAGCCTCTCCTCCCTAGTTCCTATTGTCTGGGATAATCTAAGAAAGTACTTTCACACAAGACCATGTTTCAAACTATGTAGACACCATATTAAAAAAAAAGCACTAATAGGAATAACCCTAGACAGCAGATTCTGAGGATTCTGGAACTGTTTCATTCACTGATTAGATTCTAAGGAAACTTCCCTTCTGATGGCCAGTGTAGTTGTGATAATCCCTGGCAAAACCATTAAGAATTTTGTGACAGTAGATTGAGATAAAGTATAGGTGGAAGGATATCCTTGTGTTATGCACTTAAATAATTTTGTATTTCCCTGACTTTGTTAAGTATTTTAACTTTGGCAGTTGCATTGTTAACAATTAAATAATTTGATAACTCTTTTTGGAAGTCACAAAAATACAAGAAATAACAAGTTCAGTCCACTCAAGTGTCAACTCAGAGAATGCTGGGAAAACTAGAAGTTCTAACTAATAGTGTTTAAAAAGATCTATTTTTCAATGTTTATGGTATTTTGGGCTATTTTAGCTCACTGATGCCTCTGAAAATAAATTGCTGTTCTACTACAATCCTTCTCATGGATATTCTGAGTTATAAATGGTATTCTTGGTTTATTTTATACAGAAGGATATAAAAATATGTCAGATAAAATTATAAACACTTTAATAGCAACATATATTTTAATATTTGGTCAGGGTTCTTGGAAGTTCTTATAAGATTAGATCAAAGAAGAACATACAGACACAGACACACACGTACACATATACATACACACACGTATACACATACATTCATACATACATACATACACACACATACAAACACATAACAGTGGGAAAAAGATATGTGTCTCCTTTTATGGCTACCAGAGGTCATTCACTGTACAGGATGTGTATGAAAACTAATGGATCTTTAAAGAAAGGATACAAATGTCCCATACTTGTCATTCCTTGTGTGATGAATCTTTTAAATGAGTGTAAATTGCAGAAGAGACAAAGTCTATGCATTTGTTCAACAGCTTGGGCTCTCATTAGCCAGTACTGAAATCATCACTGACACAGGTGAAAGTCAGTTCCCCCATCAACAGAGATCAATGAATATGTCACTTCCCCTTTATAGTAAATAAGCAAATGCAAAATATGTGGTAAGATGGTAGGTGGATATCAGTATTGCAAAAACCAAATCAAAACAAAACAAAATTAAACTAAAAGGTACCATAAAGATAAAAAGGGATATGTATTTTTATGCAGCATAAATAGGGATGGCTTTGTCAGACAAGGAGAAGTTGGAATAGAAACCAAAAAGAAAACAAGAAGGGATATGGATGTCTGGGGGAAAAAGGCAGTTCAGGAAATGGGAAAATCAGGTTCAAATTTCCTGGGGTTAAAGCAATCTTTGTGTGATAAAATAATATCCACAAGGCTGGTGCTCCTGGAAGATTGGAATGAGAAGGAGAGTAACACCATATGAGGTGCAAAACATCATGGAAGTGATGCTGGTAAAATTATTTATAAAATTCTAAGCTTGTAAGTATTGTTATAAGTAAAATGAGAAGTAATGGGAGAATTTTAGAAGAGGAATCATAGGACCTAAATGACTGTAAAAAAGACTTCCTTATGAGGAACATCTCTCCATTAGGATAATATTAATACAGGCTGAACATCCCTAATCCAAAATATGAAATTTGAAATGCTTCAAAATTGAAGACTTTTGAAAGCATATATGACTCAAGTAGAAAATTTCACACAATGAAACTTTGGGGGTTTTGTTTGTTTTTTGCAATACTAGGGGTTGAACTCAGGGCCTTGGGCTTGCATGCTTTGCAAGTATTGCATCACTGAGCTGCACCCCCAGCCCATTTTTTTTTTTTTTTTTTTTTACCTTTAGAAGCAAAGTCTTGCTAAATTACACAGACTGCCTCTGGTCTCAAACATGCGATCCTCCTGCCTCAGCCTCCTGAATCTCTGGGATTATAGGCATGTGCCACTACGCCCGGCTCAAAATTTTGTTTAATTCACAAAATTATTAAAAATAGTGTGTAATACCCTCTTATTAAGATGTTATTGTTGGTAGGTGCTGTCACATCCAACTTATAGAGAACCTCATAGGGTTTTCAATGCCTGATTGTTTTGCAGGAGTGGACTGCCACAACATTCTCCCATATTTGTGGTGCTGGGGAGCAAATGCAGTTCCTCAAAAAGTGTGGAGCAGCACTCTACCAACTGAGTGAAACTCCAGCTATGATGTATATAAAACCTAAACTAAATTTACATTTAAACTTGGGGATGAGTCTCATCCTCAAGATATTTCATTATGTGTATGCAAACATTCCCTAATTTGAACAAATATAAAATCTGAAACACTTCTGCCCCCAGGATTTTAGATACGCGGTACTCATCAGGTACTAGATGCAGATAACTATTGTACTAGTACTAGAGAGAGATGATTACGGTTTAGATTAGGCGACTATAGAGAAAGGTGGTGAAGAGAACTTGCCCAATTCTAGATATATGTTTGTACCTACATAGATACACATGAACATGTAGGAAAGGTTTACTAAACTAGAAACAAGATTAAGAAGCATAGATTCAAGTCAATTTTAAACTCTCCAATTTCTTATCAATGTACGAAACACATTAAACAGAGTAATTAAGGGTGTGCTCTATGTTTGCATGCTTATGTATTTTTACTGACTTGAGTCTTTTTATATTATTTCACAAGTGAACATGGGAAAGGATGAGACTATTTTAAGCTTACATGTTATTGTTTTATAAACAGAGGCAATCTTACTAACTGCTGGTGGAGATTGCTTTTATGTCATTATTTTGACTGATGCACTTCCAGAAAGCCTATCACCTTATCACTATGTGTGAGATGCCATGGCTGAGATGATTCATTTCTATGCAGACACATCTTCTTCATATTTTACTAAAAAGTTTATTAAGGCTGGGTATGGTGACTCATGCCTGTAATGCCAGAAACTCGAGAGGCAGAGACAGGAGGATCGCAGGTTCAAGGCCAGAAGCAGCCTGCATAACCTAGTGAAATCCTGTCTCAACATAAAAAATAAAAAGTGGGATGGGGGTGCATCTCAGTGGGAGAGCACTCTCAAAGTATGTGTGACACCCTGAGTTCAACACCCAAGTAAAACACACACACACACACACACACACAGTTTATTGAAAAATGTATTTATTAAAAAGGTCAACATTCTTGTCTCAACAATATGTATTTTTCCTTTGATGTTAACATGTATAGTCCTTTGCATTGCCTTTCTATTAGTATTATAAATTGGCATTTGAAGTGATAAGAAAAATAATACAGCAGGGGTAGAAAGAAACCTCCGTTCACCATAAGGAGTTCATGGTGGGTGCTTACAAAATCTAGTTTTGTTCTCTTGAGAAATACAAATTCCTGTCCTCTAAAGCCTCTTAGAGATTTCTGCCATCCAAAGCTCTCCCTTGTGTTTTATTCTAGCCCTCTTCTGCAGCTGCCATTTACATATTTTCTATCATTTCCTGGTTTAGCAGATGGAGAAATTAAAAAATAATGAATTCATAGAGTTTAACTCATCACAGTAATGAAGTTTTACATAAATGTTCCTTGCACCAAAATATAATATGCTTAGTTGGCACAACGGTTGTGCAATAATCCTCAGAAGATGAAGCCAGTCCTCTGTTCTGTATTTATTATCTCCAGATAGCCAAATAGAACTTTGATAGTCACTTAACATATCACTTTCTCTTTACTAATTTGAACTGGCTATCTGTATCCATAATTACTTGGGTGCTGCCTTAGATTAATGTCCATACAATTCACAAAAACCCAGAGATTATATGTGTAGGATTGAAGGTAACATTCACTGCGAAGACTTGGCTTCTCTTAGTGAATAAGTTACTCTGGTTACCTATTTTATAACAGAAAAAATAGTTTTAGATTAAAAGGAAAAACAGAGAGAATCCAAATTTAATATTCAATTTATATATGAGAAATAGAAAGCACAAGGAGATGAAATGACCTTCCCAATGACAGATGGCTAATTATTGGAAGAATAGAGAATAGAACCCAAGTCTCTTGGGTATCAATTAACCATCTTTCATCTATAATACCATAGTTGCTAATTGATCAGGATATTCGAAGATTAGCAAAATAATGGTTTGTCTCTAAAAATGTATAAAATTTACAGAAATTGATGAAAATATCTACAATTTACTATAAGGAGATATATACAACATGGAGTGTGCTTGTAAGCTCTTGACCTATTGACAAAAACATTCTTATTAACACTAAACTCAAACTTAAATTAGTGAATCATATATAATTACATTTCAGCTGTTTAAAGAGCATTTACTTCAGAAGGATGGCCTTAGTTTTACATAAAAACTTAGGAAATGTCTAAAGTCAATACACTCCTTTAGGCTAAAATGTGTCTACTGAGCAAACTTCATGTCTTTATTCAAACTTCAGAGGCATGAATTATTGCCCAGAAGGATAATGATTATTCACTAAAACACTTTACTGCCTATATTAAGGTGTCTCTCTGGATAAAGCATAAATATTAATAAAGACTTTTGTTCAGGAATCAGTGCTAAGATCAGAGGAGTATGAAGAATCCAGATCACTATAGTGGAGCTAGCCTAAGGGGAAATAGAAATATCTAGGCTATGGTGACTCACCCTCACAATCATGAAGGGAGATAACAAATCTCAGGAAACAAGAAGGCATGTTTTCCTAAAGACAGACATACTACTGAGGACAATAAGAAAAGCAAGGATATTTTCTTTGGAAGTGACATTGAAATGAGGCATAAAATTAAATACTGCAAACATATATTTTGGGTATGGGAAAAGGGAGAGAGTGAAATGAATGTCCATTACAACCTATTCAGAAGCCACATATAACAAAGCTTCTCTTATAGCCAAATAAATCCTACAAACCTGGTTCTCTTACAGGATGCACTCACTTCAAAACTTTGATATAAGTGAAAGATAATACAAAATCTAGAAATACAAAACATGTTACTTTATGTGACCATACAATCTTTTTCTTCCAGATGAAGAAAATTCCTTGTCCAGAGGAATTATTCATTTGCTGCCTTGGGAAATGTTTTAGTTTAGCTGCCTTCATTCCTATATTCTGAGAAGGGACTAATGTTTCAAATAAATATGTTTCTGAATTTCTGGATAACATGAATAAGGTGATCTTAAAACATCAGAAGCAATTTAAAAACCTAAACCACTCACTATCTTCCTTTGAAATCCAGGGAAGAGCAACTATTAAAAATTTTTTACATGCAAATATTATAAAATACTTGAGTAATCTACACATTGAAAATGTTTCAATATATGTATACGTTCTTTGTTTCTTTGGTCAAGTGACCAATCTGAATATTTTAATGTAGACAATCAATAAAGTCATTAAAATATGTGTGAAATATCCTTAAATATTTAGCCAATATATTCAATATGTATGTTGTGGTCTAAGTGAAAATCACAGACCATAATTATAGCAGAATAACATACAAGAATGGGTTGGGATTTAGCTCAGTTGGTAGAGTGCCACGCTGCAGTCTCTGAGGTACCGAGTTCGATTCCCAGCACCGCAAAAACGAGAAGGACATGGCAACCCACTCCCGAGGCAATCCCGAAAACAATCTGCCATTGAAAACCCTGTGAGGGTTGCTATGGGTCAGACATGACTCGACGGCACCTAACAACAACAAGAACAACATACAAAATAATATAATTCACTGATTTAGGATCTGCATTAGTTTCCCCTACCTCTGGTTCCCAATCTGGTTTTCCTTGTGTATTACAAGTCATTAATTGGAAATTACTCAGATAATGTATTAATATGAATGAATTTTCTAACTGCTATGAAGCTATTGAAAACATTTCTGTGAAGTTGTTCATTCATTTATGTTGGTTTATCTTCTTAAAAAGTTTTGTTTTATTATTTTAAAAATACCAAAAATAGAGCCGGGCACGGTGGCACATGCTTGTAATCCCAGGGGCTCTGGAGGCGGAGGCAGGAGAATCGCAAGTTTAAGACCAGCGGCAGTATGTATAACTTAGTGAGATTCTCTCTCAAAAAGTAAAAAACAAACAACCAAACAAAAAATAACTGGGCTGGGGGTGCAGCTCAGTGGTCCAGTACTTGCAAAGCATGCAAACACAAGGCCCTGGGTTCAACCCCCAGTAATGCAAAAAGAAAAAAAAAAAAGAAAGAAAAGAAAAAACAAACAAACAAAAAACCCTAAAATAACAATATTTGATCTATCAAAATTGTTGTTATTAACAGGGCTAGGCTTATAGCAATTATGCATTAAATGTTGCCTAAAAAATAATGACACTTTAGAGTAACATTTGTTTCTTATAAAAGTATCTCCATTAATCATTCCCCATTTATTGTCAAGCAGTTAGATTATTGGTGGAAAAATAATAATTCTTCAGAAATAACTGTGTAGTTATGTTCTTGGGACTTGAAAATATTTTATGCCTACAATCATTAGCTAATGGGCTGGAATACTTTATAATTTCCAATCCCCAACATCAAAGTACT
>VMDO01027515.1:0-25154 GCA_007922755.1 Pedetes capensis
TTGTTTGAGGAAGAAGGAAACTGGACATGTGGATTGAGCAGATGGTGAGCTGAGACTACACCTAATTCCTATTGTTAAACTGTCCTGAAGTCAATGAAATCACAGCTGTCAAAGAATTGTAGAGCAATTTGGTGGAAATTAAAATCTAATTTTGGAAACAATTCATAGGTTTGATGGACATGAATCATACCTTATGTTTTTGTGTCTGTGTTAGACTCCAAATCTCTGGATGTGTCTTAGTCATTTAACATCTGCCCCATCTTTATGGCTTAGCATCCTGAAGACTCGATTGGCCAAAAGCAAAATACAGTTTCCAAGAAGATAGCATAGCACAAGAATGTGGGAGATGCATGAAAATTCCAAAAATCCCCAATACTTAGTGACTATGTCAATAGATTTTAGAATGTTGTATCTATTAGGCTCTGAGAATGCATCCCTTTTCATGAAATGACTAAGGTGAAGATTTTGAGCCACTTTGAATGACACAGACCTGGTCTTAGTATAGAGATGATTCTTCACTAAATGTGCCACATTCAGGAATTGTGTCTCTATTGGCCCAGTCAAAATTAGTCAATGAATGATATAAGATTTAAGCAGCATACTCTTATAAGAATAAAATTGATTAGATATGTTGTAGACTTTTTGTGTTGCTGCTACAGGAGATACTTGTTTGCATAACTAGTAAACGAAAGGTTTCCATTGTTAAGGACCAATATTCCACAAAGATTCTCGGTCAGTAGATCTACCATGGAGGAAAGGGTGCAGATTTGCAGCGAAGCCACATAATTTTGTTGAACTGCCAAGACATCTGATTACTACTACTGAAGATCTTATATTGCGACCACTTTCTATAGAGCTTTCTCATTGCCAACTATTAGAAGATTCCTGGGTGTCCACATGTTGCAGAAGAGTTGCATTCTTGGTGTAAATACTCCCTTCTGAGATCTGAATATGTTTATTTGTTGTTATTATTACTTGCTTTTTATCTGAAGAACATCTTGACTCTCTAGTGTAGTTTTGACTTAATCATAGAACCCAGAAAGACAATTGGTTTGATTTCCTAATATCTCTCGTTAATTCAAGAAAAAATCCAGTTAGAGGCCATCACCAGAAGCCTAAAAAGCTGCTATAAAATATGGCCAGGTCTTGTCATGGAAATACAGTATCCCAGGATGAAGAACAAGCTGGGTTACTCTTTCATAAGGAATGCTATTTTAGCTTCAATTGTCCAAATAGAGTGAATTACAGCATCTTATCTAATCTAAACATATTTTTCTTTTTCTTCCGAAATACCAAAATAGTAAGGACATTTATCTCTAGCCCCCAGTGAAGTATAATGACACAAGGAAGAAATACTTATGACTTGTAATGCTGAGGATTGTTGGGAGTAAATGGTTATTCAGAATCAGCTTCAATGGTAAGTCAGAAGTTAGAAACAGGGAGATGAGATCCTAAGCGTTCTAGTGTGTTCTAAAAAGCTAAATAACCACTCTGTATCAGAGTGTACCTTCTTGAAAGAGTCCAGGATGCATGACTGAGGAGTTTATAAGTGGAAATCACTTTTTAAAACGAACAAAAGACAACACAAGGAAATAAACAACAGTGAAATATTCCAGTGAATATTGAGAACAAAAGTCGATATCACATCTACTTCAAGGTTTTTCTGCTCATTTTGTCAAAACTGTCACAAGTTTAAGTACAGACTTAAGCTTTTTCTAAAAATGAGGCCACTACATAAGACATACAGCTATATGAGAAGTGTCATGTGAAACTCAAAAGCACAGACCTTGAAAATAAACAGTCGTACCTCTCTGTGACTGGTGTGAAACTGTTTGATAACAACTTTCTCTTTGAAGTATGAAGCTGTACTTCCCAAAGCTGTTCAACCATCAAGTCATAGGCACAGTATTGGGCACAATGCAAACAGAGCAGCACTCTTTTTTCTCTCATAGACTCTTGTAGTTTCTCATACAGAATCATGGCTACTATCAACTCTTGAGTTCCATCCATTTGTAAGACACAGTTAGGCTTCCTGGGTCACAATGCTAAAAATAATGAATAAGAGGCTCTGACTGAATTAGTCTGGTGAGATACTTTTGTTGTTGCTGTTAGGTGCCATTGAATTGGTTCTGACTCTTAGTGGCCCTGTGTACCACAGAACAAAATACTGCCTAACGCTGTGTCATGAACACAATCTTTTTATGTTTCAGCCCAGTGTTGCAGCCACTGTGTTTCTTCTCATTCTGAGTTGTTCCACATCAGCAAAAGGAGGTCCCCAGGGCTTTACTCTATTCCTGTCATTAAAGTCAAATCTTTTTGGAGGAGACAACTCTTCCCCAGTCATTTCTTGAATGTCTTCCAGGCTGGGGAGCTCATTTTTCAGTCGTATTTTTGACATTGCTTCTCTGCTATACACAGGGTATTCAATGGCTAATTGTTTTGGGAGTAGGCTGCTCGGTCCTACTCCCCAGTCTGTCTTATTTTGGAAGCTCAGCAGAAACCTGACCACCATGAGTGGCCCTTCTGGCATCTGAAATACCAGTAGCATAGCTTTCAGCCTCACAGCAACATTAAAGCCCCCACAACACAACAAGCTAACAGATACAAAGGGAGGAGGGGAGAATTCATTCTGTCTCCCTTTGAGCTAGGATATCTACTTCCTCCTGTCCCAGATATAGGGACTCATGGTTCTGGAACTTTTAGACTCAGATTAAATTACCCTATGGATAGCAGGTCCTGAGGACTTGTCAGTATCGATAATCTTGTAATCCAATCCCTATAATCTATGTATGTATGTATGTGTGTATCCATTTTTCTATCTATCTATCTATCATCTATCTATCTATCTATCTATCTATCTATCTATCTATCTATCTATCCCTATCATCCATCATCAGACATTACGTCTTTGGAAGTACTCTGAAGAAGATATTATTTCTCTAGTGATTAATATGCTTAGGAGTCACCGAGAGTCAGAAGACAGGTAAACACTTTCTGTCTAATACAATCCCCTTTTTCCAGAAATGAAGGCACATAGAGTGGAGGTGATTCTTTAATAACAGGTACTGAGAGAGAAATAGAGAGATGAAGGAAAGAGAAAATCTGCTTTGAAACAAATAACAAAAGAAGAGGAAATCAAGTAATGACCTGATTGCTCCTTTAAGGTAGCTAACATGAATAGCAAGCCTCTTTTTTATTTCCTGCCCCTTCTCATCAACTGTTTTCTTCCCCTTCTTGACGTTGAGTTCCTGTCCTAATAGGTTCGTATCCTTTCTTTCCTCCTGGGACAAGTGACATTAAGAATTGTAACGAAAATTGACAACAACATCATATCTATCTATCATTTACAGTTCAAGCATTCATTATCCCAATGTAGCTATAATTACTAAACAGTATCATGTCTATCAGGACAAGAGAAAATCTATAGCCATCACTGGGAATCCATCCTATACATATTCAAGTTTCTAAACCCCTTTTCTCTTTTCAAAATGTTAAAATGGAGAGAGGCATCAGGGACCCAACTCAGTCACGAGGTATTGAGTGTCTTTCTACCACGGATAAAACATGTTTGACCTCAAAGAGAGAAAAATTAACCTTGATTTTTACACATATTTTTTAAAAAAGATGTACAAGCATATTCAATAAGACTATCAAAAATGGACCAACCTTACTTGCCAGGTGAGTTATTTGAACAATATATGAGAACAGAGGTGGAAACTAAAAAATCGACTTCCTTTTCCAAAATTTTACCTGTTGCAAAATGCAGATGAACAAGGGCATTTGAATTTATGGGTGTCAAAAAAGCTCATTATTTTCTAAACTCTAAACAGTTTGTTAATTTTTTTTCCTGAAAGATGAAAAAAACATATATATATATATATATATATACATATATATATATATATAACTTCATATATATATATATATAAATATATATACATATATATAAAACTTCATATATAACGGTCAATCAAGAACATGAACAAACATCCAACAGATAGCATTCTCTCATAGACTTCAAACGATATTAAAACGTATTTTTCCTGAGCAGTAAGAGAAGAGAATAAAGGTTTAATTAAGCAAGAAATGAAAATACCTGCAAGTTAGTGATAAAAGTACAGAGGATATAAGAGTTGTACTTTAAATTTTGCTTCAGAATATTTACTGAAAATATGAGCAATTCAGATAAATGCACATTTTCACAATTTTCATGAAAATAATTTTCTTCTTAACAGCTGACATTGAGTGCTAATTTTTTGAAGTTCCGCAGTCCACAACTAGAAATTAGTTATTATTTATTGTAAGCCCTAAGAGGCCTTTGAGAAAATCCAGGTAATAACATCCACAGACCTCTAGAGGGCTTCCTAAAAACTAGATGTAATTTATGAAGAGATAACCAGGCAACATGCGGGAAGCAATTTTCTTTATACATGGTGTTCAGGGATTAAAAATTTTTATTTGGAGAGACTCTTGCCTGGATTGCTCTTCCAAATGACAAATGAATTTTTACTGATCTTCAGGCATAGTTTGGTATGTTCCAGATCTTAATTGGGGTTATTTACTACCTCTGCAGAGCCAAACACTAGGATCTCCTTGTGTGCCCATTTACCTTTGTATTTAGTGCAAAAAATAATTCTTCGGCATGGAGGTAGGCAGCCAAGAAATATGCATTAATTTGAATTATTCTTCCTTTTTAATTCAAATTGTGTTTAGAGAATGTTATCTGCACAGGATGAAGCTGAAAATAATAACATATTTGACATTTTTGTAGCTTATGACAATTAGCACATAGTTCCATGCACATTATTTTGATGAATACAGTTTAATATTTTGAAAAGAGAAAAGGGGTTTAGAAATTTGATTATGTATAGGATGGATTCCCAGTGATGGCTATAGAGTCAGGTTTTATCATCATTTACACTGATGAGATGACTGAATCTAAGAGACTGGAGGTAATAGACATTCAAATTTGGTTCTTTTGGTTTCAATCTCAATGACCTTTTCATTAGGTCATTGCTATTTCTGATTACCCAGATAATGAGATGAAAGATCTGTAACCTTTCAACAGATCTCCCTCAGTGGCTAGATTCATGGACTCTGAGAGATGAGAATCATCTGGCTTGATCTCAACTAATGAGTCACAACCACAGAAACCTGGTTAACATAGGAAGAGAACCTGGTGGGGCTTGGGGTATGAGCTCCTGGAGAGCTCCTCAAACCAACTTACTTACTATTCAGGTGCTAGAAGCAGAGAGCCTGCAGCCGTAGCCCTGTGGCATCCAATCCCATCACATCTCAGAAGCTAAGCAGGGTTGGGTCTGGTTAGTACTTGGATGGGAGACCACCTGGGAACATCAGGTGCTGTAGGCTTGGGAGACGGACCCGGCAACCCACTCCCAAACACCAATCTGCCATTGAAAACCCTATGAACAGCAGAGAAGCACTGACAATAAGTGGTTTGCCTGTTGTACGTAGGAGCGCTTTGAGTCAGATACCGACTCGACAGTACTTAGCAACAACAAGAAGCAGAGATGGGACTCAGAAAGAAGAGTCACTGTTCACAAACCAAAAGTGCTAAAGAGACCTCTAGAATAGCAGCCAAGCCACAGGATGAATCAAGTTAAGAGCTGAGCCTCAAGTTAGAAGAAAGAAATCATAATGGATGAGCAAAAGAAGTAGTGGACAAGGTAAGAACTGAGAGTGTGCTCTTTGCCTCAGTTAACTGGGTCTATGGGCAAAGTTGTTGTTTATCCCACCTATACTGTTTCTATCTTAATGATGTCGTGTTTGGGACTCAATATTGCCTCCCATTCAAAAGAGATAGAAGGGGCAGAGGAGATAATATTTTCATCTAAACGTGATCCATTTTTTCCTACTTATTAGCTGATACCTGGTAGTTAATCTGGGAATCATGACCTAGAGGACTATTGTTGTTGTTATGTCCCATTGAGTCAGTGTCCAACTCAGAGCAAGCCTGTGTACAACAGGAGAAACACTTGTTAGTACTTCTCTGTTGTTCATAGAATTTTCAATGGCTATCTGTTTTTTAGGAGGGGGCTGCGGGGTCCTTCTCCCAAACCTACAGCACCTGGTATTCCCAGGTGGTCTCCCATCCAAGTACTAACCAGGCCTGACCCTGCTTAGCTTCCGAGATCTGACGGGATTGGACGCCACAATGCTATGACTGAAGGCTAGAAGAATATAAGCTTCAGTGAAAGCACCTTTCCTTATTTGGAAATAAACATAGGCTGGGGATGTATGTAGTCAGAGTTTTCCAAAGAAACCCAACGAATGGTGTGTGTGTGTGTGTGTGTGTGTGTGTGTGTGTGTGTGTGTGTGTGTGTGTAAATTATTATAAAAAAATCAACTCATGCAATTATGTAGGCTGAGACTCATGAGAACTAATGATGTTCTAGTCTGAGTCTGAGCCTGACAGCAGGAGAGGACCCATATCCCAGCTCGAAGACAGTCAGACAGAAAGAAAGAGCGCTTCCTTACTCTGCCTTTTATTCCATTTCAGTGGATCAAATAATGTCCACCCACTCTGGTGAGAGCAATCTGCCTTAGGAAGTCTATGGATTCAAATATTTAGCTCACCTTGAAAAACTTTCAGAGACACTCCGATATAGCATGTAACCAAATGTCTAACTACCATGTGGCCCAGGGAACTTGACACATAAAATTAATCATCGCATGCAGTTTCTAAACAAAACTCTGAGCATCATGAAGAATATTAAGGGCTGGAATGGACAAAAAGCCACAGAGGACAAGGCCCTGAACATAGGGTATGCCAGTTTTGTAATTCAATTTTGTAATTGTAATTTGATAGAATCGCCTTTGGTAGCACTGGGAGTACAGCAAAACACAGTGGTCATGGCACAGGCTGCCTGGCTTGGACTCTTGTTTCTGTCACACTAGATGTGCCTTTTAAAACACTTTTTCCCCTTCAATTTCTCTTCTGTAAAATTGAGATGACATAGTGCCTTCTTTGGTTGTAAACTTAAAAGTAATTATATTATGCATGATTTGTTCAAATAGTAACCCTCAATACGTTTTAGTTACTTTTATGAGACAGACTTTGGGGCAGGGCATTCTGGGGATGTATAATGACTTACACTAACATAAGACTGGGTTGAATCTCACAGTCTTAGGGCAAAGATATTTCTTCAGGGTGTACAGGAAAAGTCTGAAGTTTTGAGCATGGTATTAAAAAATTATAAAACATATGAATGAATCTCCTACTTTCTACCAATATTCCTTACTTATCTCTTTAAATGACTGTCCCAAAGGAAGCCATCTGTTTTTAATCATCAGTTAATTCAACAAGTAGTTATTGGACGTCTACCACATGCCACAGACTGTTCCAGGCATTGAGATACAGCAGACAGAACTTCCTGCCATCAGAAAGCATCCATTCTAGTGTGGCTCAACTGAATCTGTTAGCATTCATCTCTGTGCTTCCCAGATGTTGTTTTTCGTTCTCACAAATAATTAGGAGTTAAAAAGGCAGGCTAGGCAGGAACCCAGCAGGAGTGACTCCAAAGCAGAGAATGAATTTCATCTGTCCTGTGTCTGAGACAGACAACCTTCAGATTTGTACACAGTTATTCCTCTTGGATGTTTTTTTTTTTCTGGAATGTTGAACTTCATCCGCTTCCCTGTGACCCATCCAGATATCAGAGCAGACACCTGATAGGGGTCCCAGACCTTTCTGCCCTGATAGTGAGCTGAGAAATAGGCACCACCTTCTCCCAGGGGTTTGGTATTTACAATTTGCTGAAGTCCTACCCTCTGTTTCTGATGCCCTGTCCTGAAATCCTCCAAGATGTCAGAGCACAGACTGGGATGGTCCTTCTCAGTCTCCATCAAACCTGTCTTCACAGTGACCCAGCTTGACTTTCCCAGAGCCACTGTCTCCTGGGATTGGTTGTGGGATGAGGCACAATCTTCTGTTCTTTGATGATCACATCTTTTTCCAAAGGTTGCTACTTTCCTGATGCTATGTGCCATGCCTAGTACATGTATAGAGACCTGATAGATACTTGTCAAATGAATCCAAATGGTATTCAAGGTGATCTTAGGAGTATGTGGATGGACGATTTGTATTTTAGTAAATTAATGTTTACCCTTATGCTTTAGGATAGATATAACTGGAATGAATGTATGGATGAATTTTTAAGTTTAACAACCAGTGAGAATATAAACTATGAATGTTGGTATTTGTGTGTTTATATGTAATAATTTCAGTGTATTCTTCTCTAGCACAGTCAAGTATTATAAATCCCTTATCATTAAACATCTCAATTGTTTAAAGTTTTAAACTATTATATAAAATCTCAACTAATGTCATTGCAACTAAAATTTTTTTCCAAATATCTTTTCTCAACTCCTTAATAAAAATGAAATTTTAATATAGAATAAAGAAAAACCAATAGTTTTGACAGTGGTACAAAACTGACTACATTTTGGGAAATACTGACCCAATGGCTCATCACAAGTTTGGAGGTTTAACACGTTGAGATTTCTTTGTAGCTCTTACACAAACCTGTTGAGTGACCTTGGGAAAGGGCTTGATGTGTTATGCTCCATTTCTTCATTTTAAAAAGGGGCTAACTATGGTATCTACCTCATAGGGTTGTTGTGGTGAGCAAATGAAATATGCAAGCCATGTGAAATATCAAACCCTATGCAAGCACCTGTGGCTTCAGTAAATGCTGATGACTATTAGTCGTTCCTGTAATATCAAAATTACTACTCTGTCACCTCCAATTTAGTATTCCAAGCACTGTTAAATGGAAGTCTTGCATATTCCCAAGCACTTGCCTAGACGTTGGGGTAGGCCAGGGTCTTCAGGTAGATTCTAGCTGGATACGTGCTACAAAGAATGTAGGCACAGAAATAGATCAACTTACAGGTCCAAGGGGAAACCAAAGCCTGGCAGAGATACTTGGCTTAGCTATTGGACACATCTCCCAGGCATGTGGGAACTCCTTGTGTGATCCGCACAAATACTTTGCTTTGCCAGTTTACTTTAATTGATATACTTGATCCCATAAAAAATGACCTGGTTTTCCTGAATGTTGGGTAGATGACAGCTCAGTCCATATTTAATGCTAAGAAACAGAAACTGCAGAGTAATAAAGAGAACACACACATAAGTAAGATGAAGTTTTGTTTCACCATAAAACCTGCAGTTGGTTAGTCATTACATTGTAATTGAACCTGATCTAAACAAGGCAGTGTGCATACGCCATATGAGCTTTTCATCTTCTAAAAATATCTCATTACCATCCACTGGAACACTTAAATATAAATATTTTGTTTTTATAGCCTTTATTTCTGAAACATAAAGGTTTTATGTTTCTAATTCCTAGACAATTTTTCACATATTTCTGTTTATCCTGCACTCTACTTTCAAGGACTGTTTGAAAAAAGAAATGCAATGATTTCAGACATCATGAGTGAATTCTGGGGTTCAGGGAGTCATTTAGTTCTTCTGATCTTACACGATTTTATTACTTGACAGGAGTTAATATGGTTGAGTTTTTAATCTCTTGATTTCTTCTAAATCCCCTTGATCTCTTATGGTTGTCTGTTGTTTATTGCAGTGAGGGTCAATGAAATTTACCTAGATGGGTTTTGGTAGCAGTAAGGGAGTTGTTTGGTTGAAGGTTTTCCAACATCAGAGTTTTGTTATGCAGAAAAGTAACCAGGCTGGAGTCATTGTTCTGATGACCCTGTAGTTGGTTTGGACAAAGGACTCAGGGATGAAAACAGCCATGGTAAATATGCACATCCTTCTATAGGCAGGATGACTCAGGTGTGTGTAGCATGTTTAGTCACACAGACCTTGACACTCAGCAGATCCCTTCCTGGATTTAATGCTCTACTGCCACCAGTTTGAAATTCTCAGCAATTGTTGAACAACCCCTTACGAAGCCCAGGGCTGCCCCATGTCCAGTCTCATGCTATGTGGAGCTCCATATGCTTTATGATTATGTCACAGCCCACGTTTTCTCTTCCTACTCCTCACACCTTGTGGGTCAATCTCTGTAAAACATTCTCTTTCTTCTCTAGGTTGAGTTAGTGTCTTGTTGTCTTTGTGTTCCCATGGCAACTCATCTACCTTCTGGAATTGCACTGTCTATTCTGCATTATATGTGCACATGTGAGAGTTTGTCTGTTTCAAACTTGAACTCCAAGACATGGATGAACTCTGAATTCATCCTCATGTTCCTCTGGAATCTTGGCAGGTACTTGGTGGTGCTTCTTAAATATGCACCTTGAGAAAACTGATATAAAGGTGTTTTGCCCTTGGTGCATTGCTGTCTCTACATAAGATACCATTCTCCATTCTTCATACATGTAGAATATTTATTCATTTTTTATTGCCCAACCAAAAGGCCTGTCTTCTGGGAAGCCTTCCTCGAAGGTGAAGGGAAGAGGGGATCACTTCCTTTCTCTTCCCATCTCGTTATTTACCCTCTTGCATTGTGTTTGAAAATGCCTGTTTCCTTCACTTGAACCTCATATTTTATTCATCCTTATAACCCAAGCTTTGGCATGGAACCCAGCACACACACACACAAAAATGGTATAGAGCAAGCAAGAAAAGAAAAAGACAAACAGACAAATCATACAGTTGCATTCTCCTGAGCTAGTGCTGTGATAGACGAAAATTCCAATTGAGCAATTCAGCTTAATCATCTGATGTATGATGAATTGCTTAAGTGCCTTTTTCTTTATACCTCAGGAAGTGGAATAGAAATTGGGGTCCTCTAAGCTAGTTGATTATTAGCACCAGCTCAAATTGCCCGGTCGTATCAGTTTTATGAGTCAAGCTAAATTAGAACCCGCATCATTTCCTGGAAGAGAAAGAGAATTCTTAAACTTTAAGGAAAGCAAGTAACTCTAATTTTAAAGTCTTGCAAGCATACTCATAACTGTATTTAGCAAAGTAAACAAAAAATCCCTAGTGCAATTTCCTAGGCATGATTCCCAAACCCCAATGTTCACATTTTCCTTTCTACCCATTCTTTGCCTTCAGTCCATCAAGGTGGAAAAGTTACTGTGCTTGTGGGTATTCCCTTTTGTCCTATCTGAGCAGATTTACACAGCCCAAAGAGTCCTTAAGTGCCTCACTTTTTGCATGTTGGATGCAAGACAAATCATTCTTCTGATTTAGGGATCCTGTTTAGTGATTTTTTTTAAATTTTATGATATCATTTCTCCATGTAGATTTGCCTGTTGGAAGCTTCAGTGCAGCTCCAAGGTGAACTAGGATCTGATATGCATTGCCCTCTGCCTTCTCTCTGTTCTATTCCCAGTGTGCTGCTGTGCCCTTGCTGCATGTGATGTAACAACACCACTTGTTGTTGTTAGGTGCTGTCAAGTCGGTATCCAACTCATAGCAACCCTACATATGACAGGGGAAACACTATTGTCAGTGCTTCTCTGCTGTTCATAGGGTTTTCAATGGCAGATTGATTTTTGGGAGTGAGTTGCTGGGTCCGTCTCCCAAGCCTACAGCACCTGGTGTTCCCAGGCGGTCTCCCATCCAAATACTAACCAGACCCGGCCCTGCTTAGCTTCCGAGAACTGACGGGATCGGATGCCACAGGGCTATGGCTGCAGGCAACAACACAACTAGGCCATAAGAATTTGTCAGTTCCATCATAATCTTATGCACCATCACCACACATGCGGCTTCTTGTGGTCTGAAGTGTTGTTATATGGCGCAGGAGTAACAACAATAACAATAGATAAACATGAGTTCGTAGTATGTGAAAAGATGGTAAATGTGGCAAAGAAAATAACACAGGGAAAGGAGAGTTACATATAGAGATGGGTGGTATACGATGTTTGCAATTTCAGATGTGCTTGTCTGCATACGTTTTACAGACAAAGTCACTTGAAAAGAACCCCGAAGGACAGTGAAGGAATGTCTCCGTGGAAGAACCGCTGCCAGGCTACGGCCACAGCTCTCACTGGTGAACCCGTCCAGGCCAGGTGGACCGAAGTCTCACCAACAGCCTTCTGTACTTGTCATCACTGTGTCTGCTGTCCAGGTAAGGAATCTGAACTTGAGTTAAGCTGAAGAACCTGCTTAGCGTTACACAGCTCATGAGCAGGTTTAATACCAAGCAAATGCCATTCCTTCCCCGCCACACATTTTTGTGGGATCTGTTTTTGGCAGGGTTTGGGAACTGAGGTTTTACTTATTTTGAAAGGCAGTACTCATTTCATTTTAAAGATTCAGAAGGCAAAAACCCATTCTCAGTTAACGGGTGCCAACTAATTCCAATAATGATCCTTTACAAGCCTGTGCTTGCTGGAGAGTGTTAACTGTTTAGTAGCAGTCATTTTTAACAAGCCCATAACATTGCCATTACATGAATTATACATGGCTTATAAAATGATTATTTAGTCAGTGGAAAATTAAATCCGTCAGTGTTTTCCAAATCGGAGCTAGGACATTCATCAGAAAAACTGTTCAATTTTTAATCAACTGTACTGCGGTGGATGTAGCTATCAGCCTAAATTGCTCTTTCTCTGTCATTCCTCTTGTTGCAGAATCTAGGGTAGAATTACCAGCCCTCCAATGCTAATTGAATCTTTTTTTCTTGCAAAGATTTAAGACAGCGACATGCCATGGAACACTGAAATAAAAACTCCCAAACTTCAAAGACACATTTTACATGTAATGAGTGGTAATTGAGTCTTTGAAGGCTTTTTTTTTTCTGATTCTCCTCACATTGAACCATCACCTCAGACTGGATCTCACCTCGGTCTAAAATCATATTCATATCATGTAGACCCTACTATTAAAATCAGGCAATTACACAGGGTGTTAATAGATGGTATGTGTGCACATAGGAGACTAAGACTCCAGAGGAAGAGATAGCTCATTAGACATTTCTTGCAGACATGAAGTGATTTAAATCGTTTCTTACTTTCTTTACAAATCTAAATGCTTTTAAACGTGTATTTTAAGTGATTCTGATGATAATCAGGAAGAAATCTTTTATGTTCATTCAGCGAAGCTCAGTATTAGTGCAAACTTTTTGTTGTTCGGTTTTGTTTTTTGTGATACTGGGGGCTTTAACCCAGGGCCTTGCACGTGCCTTGCAAGTTCTCTACCACTGAGGTGCATCCTCAGCCTTTTACTTATTTATTCGTTTTATCTTGAGACAGGGTCTTGCTTAATTGTGCAGGTGGACTCTGGCATTGAACTTGCAACCCTCCTGGCTCTGCCTCCCAAGTCCGTGGGATTACAGGTGCGAGCCACTAGACCCAGCTTAGTACGACCTTTTAAACTTGTATGTGTACTCATTTAAACAAGCTACAGGCAATAAAGGAGAGGCAGGAACCTGAGAACACCTTTCAGCCCATGTCTGTGTATCAGTCAAAGCTGGAAGTGGGAATCTAAATATCCAGTGTCCACCTGTGCTTCAACACAACACTACCCACCCCATACTCTGAGTGCTATCAGTCTGTGAATTTCTTTGTAGTTCCAGGCGTGTTCTGGCTCTCTCGGGGGGTGGTAGGAGCAGCTCCATCTCAGATTCACTTGTGCATGCACTGGCGACTTTATTAAAAGGCAGATGCTTGTTGTTCTAAAGTGGACACTAAGAGTCTATTTCTAACATACTCCCAGGTGAAGAGGGCATTGCGGTTCCACGAGCCACACTTTGAGAAGCTAGGTCTAGACAAACACTGGGTAGGGAACCATCCAAGATGAGATTCTTGGCATCAGTCCTGTGGCGAAAACTGAGTCTAAATCACCATGCTTTATACGGGGCACACATTGCTTCCATTAGTCATGCTGCGGCATGGCACACAGTGAGCTGAGTAAGTGCCCTTAATGGGTGCTGAGGGGTCGGGGTGAGAGACGGTGGGGGACAGTGAGAGAGAGAGCAGACATTTCTGCACACTGCTCCCCATGAGGCTCAGATCAGGGCCAGGAAGAAGGTCTAGTGCTGACCACAGTTTCCTCCATTCCTGCCCACCTGCTCTGGTACAGAGCTCTGTCTATAGGGTTGGGACAGAGAAAGACCCCTTTGCTCATTCCCATGGTAGGGGCATCATGTGGCATAAGGCTGCAGCTGCTCAAGGTCCCTCACAGGCTGCTCCCAAGATGCTTAGTCCCATCACAGTCTGGAGATAAACATTAATGATTTCTCTAAAACACTCTGTACTCAGAGATCTCTACACATTTGCAACCAATATTCCTCCTCAGTAGAATACCTTTTATCATTTCTCTGCCTGATTAAATGATGTCATCTTTCGAAATACATCTCGAATGAGAGGAGTGCTCTGTCTCCTGTCCAGACATCCCGCATCCAGGCAGAAGTCACCTTCCCTCCACTAGCCTGCTCTTGCTGTGGTTAATATCTTCCTGTGCCTATTCTCATGCGACCCTCCTGGAAAGCCATTCTAAATTCTAAATTCTGTAAATCAGATTATAAAAAATCCCCACCAAAATACTTCCTACCCCACCGATGGTCACCTGAACACCTTAATAAAACTTAGACTCCCTGCTCTGACCTGCAGTGCCTCACGGCATAGCCCTGCCTGCCTGTGGTACTTCCTTCCATACGCTGCTCTTCTCCCTTACCTTGGCTCTGGTCCCAAGAGACTTGGACCTGAAACCAGAAGAACATGAACTCTTTCCCACTCCAGCCATGGGATGCTCCCTCTGACCAGAATGTTCTTCCCCAGGTCCTCACTTGCTGACCCTCTTCTCATTCCAGTCTTAGCTCATAACTCTGTGAAGCAGAAGCCGCCATGATGTCCTCTCTCTATATTGTCCTATACTGCAGCCTTTATCATTCCCTGCTGTCACTTTGTCTATTGTCTATCTTCTTCTATTAGAATTACTAGTCCCTTGAGACAGGGGGGGCTGGGATTTAGCTCAGTGGGTAGAGCACTGCGCTGCAGTCTCTGAGGTCCCAAGTTCAATTCCCAGCACCACAAAAATGGGAGAAGGGCCTGGCAATCCACTCCCAAGGCAATCCCGAAGCACTCAGCCATTGAAAACCCTATGAGTGTCACTATGAGTCAGATACCAACTCGAAGGCACCTAACAATAACAATGACAATGAGACAGGGGACTCCATCTCCCCTATGGAATGCTATATTCCCAGAACCTCAAGCAAACCAGGGTGGTTGGAGGCTTCCTATAAATATTGATTAAACTAACGAAGGGTGAAAGTATTGAACAAAACGGATTTCCCTTTGAAGAGATATCTGAGCTAGAGACCCATCTCTGGACTTTATTAGCTATTCGCTCTCTGAAGCTTCAGTTTTCTCATTTATTGTTGTTGTTGTTGTTGTTGTTGTTGTTGTTGTTGTTAGGTGCCGTTGAGTCAGTGTCCCTATGCATAACAGACAAAAACACTATTGCCATGCTTCTCTGTAACTCATAAAGTTTTCAGTCACCGATTATTTTTTGGAAGTGGGTTTCTGGGTCCTTCTCCCAAGCCTATGGCACCTGGTGTTCCCAGGCAGTCTCCAGTCCAAAGACTAACCAGGCCTGACCCTGCTTGGCTTCCGAGATCTGATGGGATTGGACGCCACAGTGCTATGGCTGCAGGCTTCTCATTTGTTAGATGAGAATGATAACCAGGATCCATAACTAGACTCTGTTGTGAGAAGCAAAATGGGGCAATGCATATAATAGCACAATATGGCAGAAGGAACGAGCTGTGTAAATGCAACTGATTTGCCTACTCTCAGTCACTCGTCTATTTACACATGAGCAGTAGGGGTTGTGAAAGTTGGGGAAGAGCCTTGGGACTGAGAGAAGAGGCATGGCCTTCATTACATGATCCAGGAGACAGAAAGAGATGTGGTATGTTTATTTAGAGAATCAGCCTGAAGGTTAGTAATTATCTAATTAATGACCATCGCACTAAGAGTTTACGCTCCAGAATAATAGATTTATGTGTATCTGGATTCAAGGGGAAGATTCTAACCTGCTGCTATCTGAATGGTAAAATATTGGAAATTGGATGTATGGAGTGGGGAGGTAGTTATGTGTGCAGCAAGCATATGGCAGAAGCTATATTTCTCCCTCTGAAAGAAACAAGTCCAAATATGTAGCATACACACATTCTCCCTCCTATAAATACACAGATTGGATGATGCTGCAGCAACATTTTGTTAAGTACCACAATCCTGGAGAAATCACTGGAAGCATTTTATCAGTGGAACAGATGGTTGGGTCCCTCCTGGTCTGAAGGTATTTCTGGCTGTCATGTGGTTATTCTATAAATAAACCCCCCTGAGAGGCAATGAAAGGTAAGCAATCAGTTTCACTGTCTGATTTTACAAAAGAAAGCACTGGGGAAAAAAAATTAAAAGTTGGCTAGCTCAAAGATAGTTCCCTCATTGAACTGGAGGGCTAGACGGGGTCTTGAAAAGCCATCCAGGCCTTCTGCTCCTTCTCAGTGAACCCTCGTTTGATTAGGTTCAGTTTGACTTTTATAGCCATTCAGAGGATGGCATCGAAATTCACTCATGACATGTATGGCATTGTTCGAAAACACTGTGGATTCTACCCACCAGTCCTATTCCCTCTGCTTCTTCTGCCCATGCCCCCAGACCTGGACTTGCACCCGCTCTGCTTTAGAAGTTCAAGGAACCCAGAGTAAGTGTTTTTAATGATGCTGCTCTGACCTCAGGTGAAGACATATGAAGGGAGATAAGGTTAACCCAGTACCAAGTATCTCCTGAATAATTCACATCCAATATGCTGGGATATTTTTTCCTTACAACTCCACTGTGAAGCATACTTCATTATTTGTATTTTGCAAATGAGATTTGAAGTCCAATGTACTGATAATTCAACCAAGGTCACACTGGCACTCATCATAAACAAAAGATGGTGACTGTGTCCCAGGCTCTTTACCTCTTTGCTGCTCCATTGTACTGGAACAACAATCTCATCCTTTCTAAATCCTCCAGTTTCTACCTACATAGAAGTTCTCTTTACATCATCTAAAGGACAACCATTTACTCTCTAAACCAGAACACAAACCCATCCATGAAGGAGCAAGGAATAGCTGAAGAAGGAAAATGCCTGTCCTTGCCTTTATTCCTTCCTTGCTTGACTAATTCATTCATTTACTCATTTTTCTATTCTTTACCATTATAATGACATGAAGGACACATTACATACTTACTCAAACCAGAAACCTTTTGTCTTTTTAAAAATGTTTCTCTTTTTATCTCCATATTTAGTTTCTTGAGCTGTCTTGCAAAGCAGGGAAATTTCCTGCCTGAGAGGGTGTTTGTAATGATGACAAAGTACTTTCTGGGGAGTACTTGGCATGAGTTGGGATCTACGGCCAGTATTTGGCTCCCTTCCTTTTGGGCACCCAGAATAAAGCTGTGTGAAGGCTCTTCCCACATTCACCACACCTCGTCTCCAATAGCTGAGGAATGTGTCCATTTTCCAAATCCCTAGGGCTGGCTGTGGGGGAGTATCTCACAGTTTAAGCTCTGTTGGTCCCATTTGTTTATGAATGCCTAGAACCCATAGCCAGTCTAAAGGAGATGGTTAATGGGTCTTTGTCAAATGCATATTTTACTAAAGGGACACTGAAAGGAAGATATTTTTCAGAAAATCCTGTACTCATTTCAATTGTTATAAAATAGTTTTTGTTCACACATTAAAAATAGTTACTTTTCAGATGACACTTTTACATCAAATTTTTATCCTCGAGTGGTAATTGTCTGGCAATTTCTAAACAAAATTGGGGTATTTGAACTGCTAGGAAATTTTTATTTCCAAAGCTCTTTGTTCTTGTATTCAAGGACTAACCAAAATCTCTAACCTGAAGAATCTCAGTGAAAAGAGTAACATATTTTTCTGTCCAATTTTAAAAATAGTTGTTAAAGATCACTTTAGAACTTGAGTTTTAGGAAATAAAACAGCCCTATGTAAATAAGAGTACATTGGGTTCTTTTAAAAGTCATTGAAGACTTTTACATTAGTGTGTTATTATAATTATTATTTGCCTACATGGACCATCAATAGAAAAATGACATAGTGTATAATCATGTGGGAATTTGATGGGCAGAAAAATTATTTGAATATTTTCAGTTGCCATCTTTGCAATCAAATATGTAATTTCCTCTAGACATATGATTTCTACAGACACACACCCCCTCTCCTCACAAAAGCAAATGTGGTTTGTGGTAAATACTATTCTGTGAGGTTAGGATACCTCATGCTAACCATGGGCTGGGGTTTAGGTCAGTTGGTAGAGTGTTCCTCTGCACTCTCTGAGGACCCAGCTTCTATTCCCAGCACTGCAAAAATGGGAGAAGGACGTGGCAGTCTGTGCCTGAAACAATAAGCCATTGAAAACTGCTATGATTCAGATCAGCCCCACTGCACCTAACAGCAAACATCCTATTCATAATGAACATCTCAACCCAGTTCTTAGAACCACTTGTTTAAACTTTAAAAAAAACTAATTATAGGTTCAGGGCTGGGACTTAGCTCAATTGGTAGAGCGCGCTCTGCAGTCTCTGAGGTCCCGAGTTCGATTCCTAGCACCGCAAAAATGGGAGAAGGATGTGGCAATCCACTCCCACAGCAATCCCGAAACAATCTGCCATTGAAAACCCTATGAGGGTCGTCATGAGTCAGACTCGACTCGACGGCACCTAACAACAACAATAACAATTATAGATTCACAGCAAGTTGAATATGTAGTGCAGACACGTACCCCCACACCTATCACCTACTTTTCCCTCTATAAGAAATCTTGCTCTTATCACACACAATATATTTACTTATTGCAATATAAAATCCTTATACAATCTCATGAGATACATGGTCTCATAATATCTAACCCATACCCCCATGAGAAACAAATTTACTAACTACATTACAGCATTTGTGTTTAGTTCTTATTGTTTTTTCCTTTAAAAAGTATTTTTAAAAATTAGTTTTTCAAAGTTGCTTCAGTTAGTTATTTGTGTCCTCACCCCCTTCAGTGAGATTTTGTTATTTGTTGTCCCACAATTAAATTCACTTGGCACTGTTGCTATGCCATGTTGGAGTCCCCTGTATTCTAGTTTATTTAATTTGGGAGTTGGTGAAATGTTCCTGTGACTCTAAGACTTAGAACTGTACAAAACAATCTACTCAGAGAAAAGTCCCTCTCTCCTTAGTCTTACTACGTCTTTCTGTGCCCTGGTTCTCACCAACCTTTTCTTTCCCACTGCCTGCATGTGAGGAACCTCTTTGCTGTTGTTAGGTGCCATGAAGTTGGGTCTGACTCATAGCAACCCTCACAGGGTTTCCAATGGCTGATTATTTCAGGATTGTTTTGGGAGTGGTCTGCCACATCCTTCTCCAATTTTTGTGAGGCTGGGGATTGAACCCAGGGCCTCAGAGAGCACAGAGCAGCACTGTACCAGCTGAACTAACCCTAGCCCAATCTCATGGGTTACCTGGTTGTCCTTCTTTGGCATAAGTTCTATGTTTAGGTGTGTGTTTTCTTATATCCCCTTCTAATATGAACAGTGACTTACTATAAATATGCATTTCAGTTTCCTTTTTCCACCTAACAGTTATTTTGAAAATCACTCCATACATTCAGTAGAGGTCATCCGTTATAGTCTGTAGTAACTACAAATCATTACATTCTGTATTTTTATATGGTAGGTTCTTAGAAGAGGGACCATGGGAATCAAAATGCAGGGGAGCAGGATTATGTTGAATCATACTCTTCAGAAGGGTTGTATCAGTTTGCATGTCTATCAGCAATGTTTGCAGAGACCCAGTTTTCTCCTAGCTTTGCTAACAGAATGTGTTGTCCTACTTTTTAACAAATATATTTTATGTTTTCGGGAAATGTGAGCTTTACAGTAAAATTTAATGAAAAGTGCAAAGTCCTCATATCTCCCCTGTCCCTTAGATGCACAGCCTCTCTTACTACCCACATGTACTACCAGAGTGGTACATTCGTTATAGTCATTGTGTGACAGATTGTTGTTATTGTTAGGTTCCCTTGAGTTGGCTCTGACTCACAGCAACCCTATATACAACAGAATGAAACACTCCCCCAAAAGATCATTTTTATGTTTAAGCCCATTGTTGCAGTCATTGTATCGACCAATTTAGTTGAGGATCTTCCTTTTTTTCAAAGACCCACCACTCTCCAAAACATGATGTGCTTCTCCAAGGATTGGTCCCTCCTGACAACATGTCCAAATATGTAAGACATAGTCTAGCCATTCTTTCTTCCAAGGAACACTTTGGGTGCACTTTTAGGACAGATCTGTTGGTTCTTTCAGCAGTCCATGGTATATTCAATATTCATCTCCAGCACCATAATTCAAAAGCATCTATTCTTCTCCTGTCTCCCTTATTCAATGTCCAACTTTCACAAGCATATAATGTAACTGAAAATATCATTGCATGAGTCAGGAGGATCTTCATCTCCAATGTGACATCTTTACTTTTCAACATTTTACAGACATCTTTTGCAACAGCTTTTGCCAATGCAATTCATCTTCTGATTTCTTGACTGCTACTTCTGTGGTGTTGATTGTAGAACCATGTAAAGCAAAATCTTGGACAACCTCCATCTTTTCTCCACTTATCATGAAGTCCTTACTGACCCAGTTGTAAGAATTTTTATTTTCTTGATGTTAAGATACAATGATACTGAAGCCTGTGTTCTTTGATCATCGTCAGTAAGTGTTTCAAATCCTCTTCAGTTTCAGCAAGAAAATTTGTGTCATCTGCATAATACAGATTGTTGAGTCTTCTTCTAATCTTGATGCCACATTCTTCTTTATGAAGTCTAGCTTCTCAGGTTATTTGCTCAGCATAGAGATTGAAGAGGTGTGGTGAAAGGATACAGCCATGATGCACACTTGTGACAGATTAGGGTGACCCAACCTTTGCAAGGGGCATCTGGCATGGAATTAAGTATGCAGTAAAGCATTTTAAGAGTGAATCTATGTTAAGCACTGTTAAGAATATATTATGTTAATATCATGTTATGTCTTTGATACATAGAATCCTTATTTTTTTCTTGTGAATAATTTGAACTATTTAGAACAAACCAACCAACTTCTTGAGCCACAGTTATTAGATCCCATCCCATGCCTGGCCACCAGAAGTGGGGAACTGCCTGCCAAGCAGCCCCTTGGCCAACAACCAGATTTCCTCTAAAGGAGCTCACCTGCTTCAAATCCTCCACAACCACTCTGAGTAACACTTCACTACAGCCACAAGAACCAGTACAACTAATGCCATGACTCTTGCTGCAGAAGGCCTTGCTCTAGTAACAACCATTCCAGAAACCTACAGCAGGCTCAGAAGCCATCATTCCAAGACAAGCCTTGGTGAACTCTAGATGATCCTGCTCACCCTGCAGCTATTCTCACTGAAGTCAAGGGCAACACTTCTCTTGGTAGCTCAGCAGAGAGTTTGTATTGGTGCAGTGCGAGGCCTGTGATTTGTCCTACGTAAGGCCTGTGATTGGTGGAACTGGACGCTATATTGTGATTGATATAAATTACTGTCCTACATCTGCATGCCACATCCCTGCCATATCCCTGCCACATACACCCCCTTTTCTATATAACTAGGGTTTTTGGCTCACTTTTCTGGTCAGCCAGGATAATACACTCGTGTGCTGCCACCTGGTGTTGCAATAACAGGCCCAATAAAGGGCTTCTGAATGATCTTTTCTTGCCTACTTGTGATCTTTATCATGGATAGAGTTGGTTCAACTGGTAACATGAAGAGGAGACAACAGCATCAGCAGGTCTGCAGCAGTAGCATAAATGGCGACTGCCTTGACAGTGGCATCAGTAACACATGTTGCAAGTTGTAAACAGCAGCAGCAGCAGAAACAATGGGAAGATGACTGAAGAGTTCCAGGGAGTGACCAGAGGTAAAGACAGTAGGGAGCAAAGGTGGAAGAGACAACAAAAGATGGTAGAAGTCTAGAGAATGCAAGAAAAAATAAAGAGCCAAGATAACAAAAGGTAGAAGTCTGTGAAAAGCTGAAGATAAGGGATTACAGGCTTCAGTTACTGGAAAAGTTCTGAGGAGCTACCAATCCCTAAGTGCCAAGGCCAAGCTCCCAAGGCCCAAGATCTATAACACTAGCCACTATAAGAGCTTAGGGGCCTGACATCTAAAACTCAAGAGCTATAATACTAGCTACTGTTAGGAGTGATGGGTCCCAACACACATGGCTTGGGAGGTATAATTCCAACTGGTGCTGACTACTGCTACTGCTACTGATAATTGCTGTTAAAAGCTGAGGATTACAGTAGTTGCCAAATATTGGCCACTGGCAGTTAAAACCCAGAGCAATTTTTCTCCAACCTGGACATCAAGAACGTGTTTCTTGACTTTAGAACCTGGAGATATATGCCTATAGTTCTTAGGAATTGGAGATATAAGCCCCTGAGTCTGTCAGCCCAGCCCAGCCTAGCTCTTGGCATTCAAGGGTCCAGGCCCACAAACCCTAGGAAAGCATCTCCACACTTACTCATGATTTCTGAGTACAGCAAGAGAGCACTAGCCAGCTGATTGTTAATAATTGAAACTGCACTGACACATCATTATAACCTGAAAAGATAGTTTCCTTTAAGATCTACCCTTAGTATTGTTGTAGATTTCATGCATTTTGACGTGATGACACAAAGTCAGCATTATAGCCTTATACAAAATAGTTTCACTGCCTTGCAAACAAATCCTCTGTTCTCCGCTTATTAATCCCTTTGTCCTCAAGCCCCTTTAATGTCTCCACAGGTTTGTCTTTTCTATAATGTCATATTTCTAGAAAATAGAATCATATAGTAGGTACCCCTTTCAGATGATCTTTCACTTAGTAAAATGCCATTTAAATTTCTTCTAAGCCTTTTCATGGCTAAATGCAACTTTTCATTTTAAGTACTGAATGGTATTGCGTTATCTGGAGGTATGTAGGGCAGTGCCTAGAGAGGCAGCTTGCCCCAAGACCTATCTAGACCCACCTGGAAGTCTGAGACTCGTTCCCCAGGCAATAATCTTTGCCCTACATCCAAGAACTCCTGGGTATCAAGCTTCCAAAGATGGTGTTGGCATCCAACTCCTCTCCTCAGACCCCTCAACACCTGATTGGCTCTTTCCAAACCACCAAATGGCTCCTGATTGGACCATTCAGGAACCACTCCCAATTGGTCCTTTGTACAAACCCAAATTTGCATGTCTCCCCTGATTGGCCAATGCCCGTAAGGGGTGGCAATCTCTGATTGGTCCCTGGCTAGCCCCTGAAGGGGACATAAGGATAATGCATGGAGCAGACAGGGTCCATTCCACTGACCAGGGCAGATGAAGCAATAAAGAGCTGTGTTGAGCTGAGCACTTGGAGTCAGCATCTTCACTGGAAGAAAGAAGCAAAGAGCTGCCGTGGGCATAAACCTCCGAGCTGTCCCCAGGGACTGGCAGAGTAGCTATGGGGATAAGCCTCCTTTCTGGGAAACACGGTTTTCTGGTGCTCAGCTCCCCCTCACCAGAGGGTGGGTCTTCTGCAGCTTGTTCCTGCTCATGGCCAGAGCGAGTCCAGCAGCAGGGCAATGCCCCACAGAGGTACTATGGTATATTTATCTATTCACCTTCTGAAGGACACCTTGATTGCTTCCAACTTTTGGCAAGTATGAATAAAGCTGTTAGAATATCCATGAACAGATTTCAGTGGATAAAAGCTTTCAAATCTTTTGGGTAAATACAGAGGAGGTCAATTTCTGGTTTACATGGTAAGAGTATGTTTAGTTTTGTAAGAAACTTCTAATCTCTCTTCCAAAGTGAAGGTATGATTTTGCATTCCTAGCAGCAATGCATGGGGCTGGGATTTAGCTCAGTTGGTAGAGTGCTGCGCTGCAGTCTCTGAGGACCCGAGTTCAATTCCCAGCACCACAAAAATGGGAGAAGGGCCTGGCAATCCACTCCCAAGGCAATCCTGAACCAGTCAGCCGTTGAAAACCCTATGAGGGTCGCTATGAGTCGGATACTGACTCGACGGCACCTAACAACAACAACAACAACAACAACAACAAGCATCAATGCATAAGAGTTCCTATTGCTCAGCTTCCTACTACATGCAGAAGGGCATCTCCCTTTTCTTTTAATTTGCAATTCCCCTAATGACATATGATGTGGGCATCTTTTCATGTACTTATTGGCCATTTGTGTGTCTTCTTTGATGAGTTGTCTGTTAAGGTCATTGTCTCATTTTTTTTATCAGGATGTTCATTTCATAACTGTTCTGTTTCAAGATATTTTAGTTAATGGTCCTTTTTCAGATATACCTTTTGAAAATATTGCTCTCTGTGCCTTGTCATCTCAGTCTCCTTAATAGAATCTTTTGCAGAGCAAAGGTTTTAATTTTAAGGAAATCTAGTTTATGAATTATTTATTTAACAGATAATGCCTTGCATGACATATTTAAAAAGCCATCACCTTACCAACGGTCATGTAAATTTTCTCTGATGTTATTTTCTAAGAGTTTCACAGTTTGGGGGTATTAGATTTAGGTTAGTGATCTATTTTGAGTATTTAATTTTTAAAAAATTTTTTTGTGAAGATTATAAGGTCTAAGTACAGATTTATTGTTTTACATGAGAATGTCCAGTTTTTCTGTAAGCGTATGCTGTCCTATTTTAATTTTGTGAATCTGAAAGATGAGAAATGATACCTCAGTGCTGTTATAACTTGCACTTCTTTAATTATTAGTTAGATTGGAATTTTTATATATTTGAGAGCAATTTATGTTTTTTCTGAATTGTCTTTGGTGCTTGGCCTTTCAATCTTCAAGAATTTTTCAACAAATGGTGCTGGGAAACATGGTCATCCACATGCAGAAAAATGAAAGTGAATCCGCATCTCTCAATATACACGAGAGTTAACTCAAAATGGATAAAAGATCTCAACATAAAACCAGAAACTTTAAAACTTATAGAAGGCAAGATAGGCAATACACTCCATCATATAGGCATTGGAAAAGATTTCCTTAATAGGACCCCAATTGCTCAAGAAATTGCAACAAGAATAGACAAATGGGACCACATGAAATTAAAAAGCTTCTGCACAGCAAAAGAAACAATTAACAGAGTCAAGGAAACCTCCA
>VMDO01027516.1:0-25198 GCA_007922755.1 Pedetes capensis
GAATGCCACAGTGCAGAAGGCCTACAGCTGCATGCCTTCTAGACTGTGGAGATATCTAAATAATCTAAATATATCTCTCAATTTAAAAATATCTCCCCAGGCTGGGGGTGTAGCATGCAGGAGGCTCTGGGTTCAACCCTCGGCATGACAAAAAGAAAACAAAAAGAATTTCTGCCTAAAATTCCCTTTAACACAAACACCTTTTGTTTCAAGAGAAACCCCTGGGCTCAAGCAGCTGCTGTAGATTGGCTCATTGCCAATCATGTCGCAAAAGACCCAAGAAAGATGATGAGAGATCAGATAGAAGCTACTCCCGAACCAAAGCCAGCTCAGTGGCACACACCTATAATCCCAGCACTGGGAAGGCTGAGACAGAAAGATTGTTGTGAGTTTCAGGTCTAGGCTACATAGCTGTTACTGACAAGAGGTCCAGGAATCTGGCAGCAAAATCTCGGTCCATTCGTGTTTGTGTGTAAATGAATTTATATCCAACACAGAAGTTATAGTAGAAAGTATCGACATGGTTTATTAAAAGATAGTACTCCTTTAAGGAATAATTATCAGGAAAATTGAGGCACCTGGAGAAGTTTAGATATAACTGGAAAGGAACTTGGAAGAACCTCTGTTCTCTGGGTAGATTGGCATAAGGATATTTCTGTTCCCCTGGGGGAAGTTAAAGCCAGAGAGAAGAGAAGAGTTAATCTTCTGGAAGGAAAGGTACCTTACATTAAGGAGATTTTGGGCCTGAGAGAAGGGGCACTTGCATGGAGCTGCCCCAAAGAAGGGGAGACACGCACATGGCCAGCTGGGAGGAAAAGAGGAGAGAAAAGAGCAGTGGAGAGCAAGGAGCAAAGAGAAGGAGGAAGGAAGAGAGCGTGGGCCCATGTTCCTCTAGTTTTACTCAAACTAGGGCACGCTCAGTGTGACGCCAGCCCTGGATGCCCAGCTCTGGGCTCATCGTGGGCTGTGAGCCTGGAATGAGGGGGTTCAGCACCACCTGGAAAAGCCCTTTTGTTGTGGTATAGGGTGTATGAAGCCTAGGGCCTTTGTTTTGTAAAATATCACCATGAACTTGCCAAGTACCTTCAAAAGAATGGTCTCATAGGTGGATGTCCTGGAATAGTCTGGCTTTGTTTGTGTGCTCGGGAAGCTATCCATCCTGGATTAGGATGTAGGGTCCTATTAGAAAATGTCCTTTCAATGTCCTTAAGAGATTTGTCTTAAACATGGCTTCATCCATTATGGCGGTATGAAGTCAGTCAGAATCCCCTTCTTCCTCCATTTTGCCTATTTATATCTAAGCTAACTTACCTAACATCGTGAGTTCCAGGCTAGCCTGTACTACACAGTAAGTCCCTGTCTCAAAAAAATAAGAACAAACAAAAAGCCAAGAACAAACAAAAAGCCAAAAACAAACAAACAAACAACTCCAAAATCAGAGAAAATTAGCAGGAGAGAGCCTCTGGGAAAATATGACAGCCCAGTGGCTAGGTAAAAGTAGAGAAGAAGGAGAACAAATGGCAGAACTTTCTGGAGGTGTTATTGAAGAGGCATTTATAAACTACCTATGTTGAAAAGCATTGTGTCTGAAGGTCTCCAGTCCTTGTCCTAAACCCGAAGCCACATTGGATGCAGGAAGCTATAATTAGTACACATCTCTTTGACAAGATGTCACAAATAACACCTTCCAATGATGACAGAAACTTTCCTGAAAATACCCTGTAATAGCAGAACTGAAAGACTGCTTAATTATGCAGACTTCTTGCCCCTGCCCCCAGCTTTTCCTCTATTTAAACCTGAAGCACATGTAAGTTCCCCAAAGATGGACTTGGGGTCACCTGTTCCTCTTTTCCATGTGCGCATAGATTAGATCTTTCTCAGCTTTCCATCATTACTTGTTTCTTTAATCGACATACTGGGGACAGGGTGCCTGAGCCTAAATCCAGGAATTGAAGCTTCACCCTAAAAATCTGGTAACACTTACTCTGAATAAGGAAAAGGGCATATGAAAACACAGGCGGGTGCAGCGGTGCCTGACTATTGTCCCAGTTACTTGGACTGCTGAGGCAGGAGGACCACTTGAGCCTAGGAGTTTGGGGCCAACCTGGGCAGCATGGCAAGACCCCATCCTTGAAAAACAATGTGCACTTTTCAGGTACATGGAGACAGAGAGAGACAAAGTGAATGTGACAAAATGGGAGCAGCAAGTAAATCTTGGTTAATAGTATAAACAGGGACATTGTATTATTCTTTCATCCTTTCTATAGGTTTGAAGTTTTTCAAAGAAAATTGGAGAAACCATAGGAAGAAAGCCTGCAGCCATAGCACTGTAGCATCCGATTCTGTCAGATTTCCAAAGCTAAGCAGGGTCAGGCCTGGTTAGTACTTGGATGGGAGACCACCTGGGAACACCAGATACTGCAGGCTTGGGAGAAGGATCTGGTAGTCCACTCCCAAAAATCAATCTGCCATTGAAAACCCTATGAATAGCAGAGAAGCACTGACAGTCGGATACCGACTGGACAGCACCTGACAGCGACAACAATAGGAAGAAAAGAGCCTCTCACCATCAGCCACCTCATGAGATGGCTTTCCACAGATTGTCATCACACTTGCCAGCAAAGGACTCTGAGATCCTAGGGCTTTGTGAAGGGAAGAGCTGGATTTCTAGGGGCAGCTTTCTGAGTGTGGCTGGATTGTAAGCAGGCTAATTGTGGTATGATGTCAGGCCACAAAGGGTGGACAAATTCCAGTTTGTCTAGTACTGAGAAAAAAACAGGCCCTGTATCCCTGATAAGGCGCCTCCTGGATATGAGTAATGATCAGACCCAGGGGATGAATGGGGCTAAGAAAGCTGGACAATGGAAAGCTTGGAGCATGGTGACAAGGAAATTCTTCTCCTGAATTGCCTTTTCCTATTGAGATAAGATAGCACACAATAAAGCCTGAGGCTACGAAGCGCTGCCACCAACCCCATCTGAGCAGCCTGCACTCAGGCCCAGGCAAGGCACATGACTAGGGTCTGCCAGAAAGCTGGATCTGGCCTGGCACCCAGGAGGCAGAGTCATTGACTTTAGACTCAGAAGGCCTGGAAGCAAGGGGTCAAGTCCTGACTCCTACCACTCACCAACTGTGAGACCTCGATCCCTTCCTTCCTTCCTTTCTTTATTTTTTATTTTAAACAAGGTATTGCCCAGGCTGGCCTCAAACTTATGATCTTCCTGCCCGAGCCTCTCCAGTGCTAGGATTACGGGCATGTTCCACCAGGCCCAGCTCCCATAATTATTAATTTCCCTCCTCCCCTCTCTTCTACTCCCCTTCTCAGAGAGAAGGAATTAATAATTATGGTTGCTGGGCATGGTGGCACCTCCTCTCTCTCTCTCTCTCTCTCTCTCTCTCTCTCTCTCTCTCTCTCTCAGAAGGAGACACACACACACACACACACACACACACACACACACACACACACACACATTTACCACTCTTCTACCTACCTACCTTAGTGAGTGGCTGCAAAAACTGGTAACCAACCATGAAAAGGCTTTTTCAACCCCTAAATGTCATGAAGATTTCAGTTGTTATCATTATTCCTCAGCATGAAGATTTGCTTATAGGTTTCCCCATTTCTAGGTCCAGTTCCAGGTTTCCTTAAAACTCATCTGAATATCTTTTAGGGCCTGAGTGCATTTTTATTATGAGGCTGTATGTATATTTGAACTTCTGCACAGGCAGGATTGAGATGAAATACTCATGTCTCCTAAATGAGCAGAAAGAGGTAGAGGGTGTTACCCTTCCAATAGCAGGAAACAGATCCCTGTAGGCAAGCAGTGACTCACTCAATTTGTCCTGAGTGAGTCAGTGTCCTAGGGGAGCAAATACCAGCAGCCCTCAGCTGCAAGAGATGGAAAGCAAGACCTAGGCTCAGTTTGAGACATGGGCCAGGGCAGGGGTAAAGGTGGATCAGGGTCGGCAGAGCAGAGACCACAGAGAACAAAGGGAGCAGACACCCTTCAGAAGAATGTTTTTCTTTTACTTTTTGGGGGTGCTGGGGATTAGCACAGGGCCTTATGCATACTAGGCAAGCATTCTACTAGGAGCCCATTCCCAGCCTTGAGCCTTCAAAGAAAGAGAGAACTGAGCTAATAGGCATGTGATATACGGAGAACAATTTTTACTCAGCCCAAGAGGGAGCTTTGGTCTGACCATGATCAAGCTGCAGTAGTTGCTAAAAGTGCCCCACGACTGGAGCCACTTCAACCCAGCCCCTCCTTTGCCTAAGATGTGTGAGGAAGACACACCATTGATCAAAGAGTTGGATCCGATGATGTGACAAGGCTCTTTCAGCCTCAAGAATCTGAGCTATTTTTATGTAGCAAGGAACTTGCATTAACCCATCCAACTGCTTGGTAACTTGTGAACTTGGACATGTTTATTACCTTTCTGGGCCTTGGCTTCCTCAGCTATAAAATGGGATTATTACTATCTGCAGGATTGTGAGATAAGAAGTGATTCCAGGCAAAACCATAAATGTTGTTTTCACATCTCTCTGTACTCACAGTACTCTGTGACCATATTTTCAGGGAGACACGTTAGTTCCCAGACTGGCTGTCCCATGGGTCTGACCAAAGGCCACATTTAGAGTCAGCATCAAATCAGATTTCACTAGCCATCCTCTGGACACAATCATGTTTTACTCTCTTTGTCTTCCCTGCCTGTCTGTCGTCACTCTTCCAGTCTCCCTTTCCCTTATGTTCATTCATGTAACATTTTCTGAGGGGTGCCCTATGTCCAGGGCACCCTTCTGGGCCAGGGGAAGCAAAAGTAACACCCAGTGCTGGCCTGCAGGCGTGTCTGGGTTGGTTCCCGGGAGTGCATGGCTCCAAGCCCTGCAGTGCAGTGGGGGAGGTGGAGGGAGGGGAGGTGTTTTCACCAAGGATGCGGTGGCTTTGAACAACAGATTCGATTTCCCAAGTAGTGAGGGAAAGGGGAAAGTCAAGAGCAAAGAATGCATGGATATTTACTCATCATGGGCCTAAGGGTGCTGTTTGTCCCTCCAGTCCTTCTGCAATTCCTTCTCTGCTCTCTGTTGAGCACCACCTTTTCCTCCTTTGTAACAGAAGCCAAGTTCCAGTCAGGTATGAATGCAGCTTCTTTCTCAGCAAGAGGATTTGAAAACTAGAAACAGTTCCTAGGAACACCACTGCCTGCTCACTGGGGGCCATAACCACAACTCTGAAATAAGGTAGCCATCCTCAACCCTGGAGTACACCAGAACCATCCTGTTCTTCAAGAATTCTGATTCAGTGAATCTGGAGTTGGGCCCTATAATTGGTGTGTTCTGCTTTTACAAATTTGGGGTTAGAGATATTGTCACATCATCTTTGCTTTTGCAATTCCACACTAAAGAGTGTGGAACAAGAATTTTACTGCACGAGGTCCAGCGGTCCCTACCAAAGCTTGGCACCTAGCTTGGGTTTTCTAAGAACCCCAAAAGCTTATGAAGTTCCAAAGAGTGAAGGTGCTGCAGTGGGGGTACATCTGGTTTCCATCCCCAGAGCAGGGAGAATGACAATAGCAGCCCAGTATTTTTCATTGCTGGGCCTCACTTTCCTCATCTGCAAAATGGGAATAAAGATATTTTCCACCTTATTAAGACTGTGGTGAACACCAAAAACACAGAGAAATACAAGAACACAGGACCAACTCCCCTGCTAAGGGTTTCTGTGCATCTCTTACATCATACATGCTAGTCTAGGACCTATATGGACCCTTCAAAACTAACCTTGCTTGATGTATAGCTTTACAGATAGACATATATAAATAGAGATGTTGATGGAGCAACTAGAAATATGTATGTAGCCATACAAAGGGCTGGGATTTAGCTCAGTAGAGCTGAGAGTCTCAGTAGAGTTGGGTAGAGCGCTGCGCTGCAGTCTCTGAGGCCCCAAGTTCAATTCCCAGCACCGCAAAAGTGGGAGAAGGGCCTGGCAATCCACTCCCAAGGCAATCCCGAAGCACTCAGCCATTGAAAACCCTATGAGGGTCGCTATGAGTAGGATACCAACTTGATGGCACCTAACAACAACAACAACAACAACAACAAGCCATATAAATGTTTGTGTATAATTTGCTCTTACACATATGTGACTCTATCTCCCCACCTTGGTTACCTCATCATACTACACAGAATGAAAGCCACATATACAGTATTTGATACAAATGTCTATTTACCCAAACACCCCCCCAAAAATATATATATATATTTCAGGGATGAGAGTCTAGCACAGTGATAGAACACTTATCTAGCATGTGCGGGGTTTGATCACCACCACCACAAAGACTCTCTCTCTCTCTCTCTCTCTCTCTCTCTAAAAAAAAAAAAATATATATATATATATATATATATATATATATATATATATATGACATATATACATAATATATATGCACCACATATTCTTGAATCTAACCAGTACCCTTTCAACAGTTTTAAAGAGCTAAAAAAAATCACACAGATTAGAATCACACATGTATTAGATTTGTGGTCGAGAGATCATATGGGGGAAAATTATAGAGCCACTGTGCATGTCATAAAAACAATACAATGCAATAGTGAAGATTAGATTCAAGACTATACCGTTGTTGTTGTTGTTGATGTTGTTAGGTGCCATCAAGTGGAGTCCAACTCATAGCAACTCTGTGTACGATAGATGTAACACTCCCTGACATTGTGCCATACCTGGGTCTATTGTCAGTACTTCTCTGCTATTCGTAGGGTTTTCAATGGTTCATTGTTTTTTGGGAGTGGGCTGCCAGGTCCTTCTCCCAAGAATATACAGTACAAATTATTAAATATAATTTCTAGTAAATGAATGTCCAAACAATATAAAATATGTTGTAGTTGTTGTTAGGTGCCGTCGAGTCGGTATCCGACTCATAGTGACCCTCTGTACAACAGGAGAAACACTATTGTCAGTGCTTCTCCGCTGTTCATAGGGTTTTCAATGGCAGATTGATTTTTGGGAGGGGGTTGCCAGGTTCTTCTCCCAAGCCTACAGCTTCTGGTGTTCCCAGGTGGTCTCCCATCCAGGTACTAACCAGGCTCGACCCTGCTTAGCTTCTGAGGTCTGACGGGATCGGATGCCACAGGGCTACGGCTGCAGGCAATATAAAATATATCTGTTTATAAATAAATATCTAAATGCCCCCAGACATTCATACATTCATAAATAAATATGAATCACAAAAAAGTAAAGGAGCTCAGAGAACATGATAGCCTGTAATAAGTACTTAATAAACAATGGCTATTGGTGTGGAGGTAGCAAATCCTAATGTCTAAGGATGTGAGTTCAGGAGTCCAACTGCCTCAGTCCATAACCTGCAAATTGCTTTCTAATTATGTAATCTCTATGCCTCAGTTTCCTTTTCTGAACAGCAGGGGTGATAATGATTCCTTCACAGAACTGTTAGGTAAGGTTGTTAAATGGCTGAATAAGATAAGGCTCGGGGATCAATACTGGGAAAGAAGGCTTAGCAGTTATGAATACCTCTGCTGTGACTTCTCACTGGCTCAGGGTGTCACTGTCCGGCACTGGTCCTACTCTGTCTTCCTGTGGCACTCACTGGCTGCTCCTAACAGCCTATCAGGCCAGCTGTGGCCCTTGGGGAAGAAACTACCCCTCCCTCGTTGCCAACTTAGGCTAAGGGAATCCCTAGTGGGGCTATTCATTGGGCAGTTCACATGCACAACCTCCTCACAGGATGTCAGGAAGCCCTGGAATGCTGGGTCAGATCTGGTTCCAGCCCCACCAGCTCAGGGAGCCAGAACCTCCACTCTGCAGCCTTCTCCTCTCCAGAGAGCCACCGAAGAGGCTGCAGCTTTTCTCTGATGGCCTTAGAGCCTAAAAAGGTCTGAATACATCCCTTTCCTCAAGCAATTGAGGCTGTTCTTTCAAAGGAAATGAGTACAGTGAGGGCTGGAATCCATTCAGAAGCTGTGGCTCCCCTCAGAGGGTGCTTTACTTTCAAAGGGGAATTCCTCAAGCAATTACCCAGATGCCAACACCTACCTTTCCAGTAGAACCACTACCTGGGATTCCAAGGCAAATTTTGCTTCCTTGTTATTGTTGTTAGGTGCTGCCAGGTTGAGTCCAACTCATAGCAACACTACATACAACAGATGAAACACTCCCTGACACTGTACCATGCATGGCACTATGTCAGTGCTTCTCTGCTATTCATAAAGTTTTCAATGGCTGATTGTTTTTTGGAGAGTGGGCTGCCCGGTCCTTCTCCCAAGCCTACAGCATCTGGTGTTTCCAGGCAGTCTCCCATCCATGTACTAACAAGGCTCGACCCTGCTTAGCTTCCAAGATGTGACGGGATCAGATGCCGGTATGATGTGGCTGCAGGCTTTTGCTCCCTTAGGGAAGAAAAAAATCCACCATGTCTAATCTCTGGCTGGAAACTGAATTATGTGTAATTATTTAAAACTTGTTAAAAAATTGAGGCATGATTCCTCTATGCAGCCAAGGAGGAAAATCACTGCAGCAAGAAGACTGAGACTTACTGGTTGTTAAAACTCACCCAGAAAAGTGGGAGCCTATGTGTTCCTTTGAGGTTGCACCCTTCCAAATGTTACAGTCCTTAAATATTGGAACTAAATTGGTTCATGGAGATCAGCAGCTCAGTGATTCTCAATCTCGGTGGGCAGCAGAATTCTTGGGGTGTTGTGCTTATAATACAGATTATTAAGTCTCAGCTCCCCATCAGTGCCATGGATTCAGTACATCTTGGGGGGAGGGTAGAGGAATGGGGAGGAACCTCAGATTCTAGTGAGGTATCATGGTGAGGGACCCTGGGTAGGGAGGGTACTGGCAAGGTAGAGGGCTGTCTACGCACCCCAGCATTCCCCCCACCCCCAGGGAAGCAGTTACAAGAGGCAGAGGTAGCCTCTCAGATAGGATCAGATGTGATGAAGTTATTACCCGAAGCTGGAAACAAATTGTAGTTGTCAAAGTTGAATCTCAACTCTCTTGCCGAATCCCCTGCCTGGCTATCAAGGCATATTTTCAGATGGAAGAAAATACTTGTGTCCCAAGCAGGAATCCCAATATCAGAAGTCTCTGCGGGAGCGGAGGTAAACCCCTGGGAATGCGAGCCAGGAAGACAATTGCTGCCAATGGTGAGTGAGGAAAGCCTTGTGCTCCGATGACCTCATGGCTCTTTTCTGTCACTGGTGACGGGACACTCCCTTCCCCTCTGCCCACCTCCACCCACAGGCATATCAGACAGATGACCACATGAGTGCAGGGGAAAAGTGTTCCCCATCGATAACACTCATTCTCACGTGCTGCCCCTCCACACACACACACACACACACACACACACACACACACACACACGCGCACACACACGCACACATGCGCGCGCGCAAGCACACACACACAGCCTCATCCCCCAAAGATCCTGGCACCGCAGGCTGCACGGGGCTGAGTGAGGTCAACCCGGAGCTCCTGCTTTCTCTCCCCGCAGAGCCAGGAATGTTTGAAGAGTTGCAGAAGGGCAAATGCCTGGTCACGCCTTGAATTCTTTGTGAGAAACCTATTGCTCCAACAGCTCAATCACATTTGTCCCCTGGCTCCTATGCACGGTTTTGTTTTTCTGAGCGGGGTTTGCCATGAGAATGTTTCCGTATCTCCTCAGAGAGGTCAGCAAGCGACCCTGACCAGAAATGCTGCAGCTCCCAGAGCCCTAGCCCCAGACAGAGCCCCCTCTTTCACAGCATTAAGGCAGTGAGTGTCCCTCAGGTGTCTCCCTGCCCTTAAAGTGACCTCAGTCCTTCAGAGTTAGTGGGAAAGAACACAAGCCTCCTGGGTGTCACTGTTCCCAGAAAAATGCAAATAGATCACCACAAATGTGCTTTCCCCACGTGGTCATGCTCTCTGGCCTCTGCGGGCTCCCCAGTGCACTCAGGCTAATGTTTGGGAGCTGAAACAATAGTTTTACAAAAGCCACGGTGGGCAATTGCTGGGAAGTCATGTGACTGTCCAAATTGAACCAAGTTGTCCAAGACCATTTTCCTTTCACTCATCGCCTCCCCCACAACCCACGATAAGATAGGGTCCCGAGAGCACAATAATCCTTTCCTGAGATACAATTTAGAGTCTCCTGAGAAAAGAAACAACAGTGAGGCTAAATTTGGCTTTTCTGAAACTGAAGAAAAGCCCACAGGCTGGCCCGGTCCTGCCCAAGGAAGCCAGGGTGGGTCCTGTTTTGTGTCTCCAGGGTATCTGCTCAGATCACCAAGGGGCTTGGAGAACAATGAGCGGGTGAGGGAAAGATGGGAACAGAGTCCTGGCCCTGGCCCCAGAGACCCAGGTCTTGCCTGGGCTTTGGAGAGATCTCCAAAATGACTGGCCAAGGGTTCAGAACTAAACTTTTCTGCAATGGCCAAGTCCCTACCATCCCTCCCCACCTACACCGTTAATGAATTAGGAGTTGAAGACCCCTTCCAGACCCAGCAGTGGTCCTGATGTTCTTCATAGCTCCGTGACTCCTATCAAGTTTTGGGGAATGTTGGAATAATCTGCATTTTTTTTTTCTGGGGGCATTTCTTGGCTTCCCTTTGATTGTCAAAGGGAACTGTGCTCCAAAAAATGTATGTGTTTCTGGGAGACACATCCCACCTGACCCCACCCCACCCCCGGCAGAGCTCCTGTCCTTTGGTCAGTGCTGATGGAATATCAATTTGCTTTAGAGTCATATGAGTATCATGTTAAAAGGTAAATTCTGATTCTGCTGGTCTGGGTGAGGCTAACAAATTGGCGTTTCTGACAAGCTCAAGGTAACACAGAGGCTGCTGGGCTGCAGACCACATTGACCGAAATCAAAGCTTGAAGGCAAGCTGTGACTTGCTCACCCTCAGCCTTTACCATGGCTACAGCCCCCTCCTTAAAACCTTCCATGATATGCCCAGCATGGTGGCGCACACCTGTAACCCCAGCAACTCAAGAGGCAGAGGCAGGAGGATCATGAGTTCGAGGCCAGAGGCATCTTGTGTAACTTAGTGAGACCCTGTCTCCAGATAAAAAATATAAAAGGGGTTGGGGGTGCAGCCTGGTGGTTGAGCACCTGCAAAAAATATGTGCAAGGCCTCGGGTTCAACATCCAAGTACTGCAAAAACAAAATAAACAAAAAGAAACCCTTCTATGTCTCCACCCCACAGCCGATGTGTTAAGCAACGAGTTCTCAGAATTCAGAAACAAGATGTTCCATTAACTTGTCTCCACCCTGTCTTTTCTCCATTGATAGCAATAAATTGCATTCACGCTGGACTGCCTACGCCCAAGGACTTGGGATTCAGACCAGTGTCTGAATCCTGTTTCTGCAATGTACTGGCTCCTGAGCACCTGAACTCCACTGTCCTCAAAGGCAGAATGGGAATAAGACTACCAATCACAAAGAGTAAATGAGATAGCCTATGTAAAGCCTTTGGCACCTGCTTTCACATTGTAAATGCTCAGCATCAGGAGCAGTGCGACCTAGTTTTCACATGCTTACCATTCCCTGCTTGGACTGGTCTCCCAGGCCTCCTTCTCTGTCATCTCAAACCCTCCTTGATTCCCCCCAATCCCTACCCAAACTTTCACCTCCATTTTCACATTGCAGGTGATTTTTTCCCACACTTGGCTGGCAGCAATGCCCAATACAGTTGGAGACAGATATTTACAATCTTCACTAGTCGGTTGAGGCAAGAGGATTCCAAATTCAAGGACAAAGGCAGCCTGTGAAACTTAGCTTTAGACCCTGTCTCAAAACATAAATTAAAAAGGAACTGGGAGTATAGCTCAGTGGTAGAATACTTGCCTATCAGGCACCAAAGCCCTGGGTTCACCCTTCCAGTAAAAAAAAAAAAAAAAAAAAATCACTGGTAAAATTGTATGAAACTGAATCATTCCTTAGTTCTTTTTGTGGTGTGTGTATTGTTGTTAGGTGTCATTGAGTCAGGTCCGACTCATAGCGACCCTGTGTACAACAGATAAAATACTACCTGACACTGTGCCATGCCTGGCACTATGTCAGTGCTTCTCTGCTATTCGTAGGGATTTTAATGGCTGATTGTTTCTTGGGAGTGGGCTGCAAGATCCTTCTCCCATTTTTGCAGTGCTAGGGATTGAACCTAGGGCCTCAGAGAGCACAGAGCAGCTCTCTACCAACTGAGCTAAGCCCCTGTGAAAATCTCTCCTGTACCTATTCCCCAACTCCCAAATGGTTTGAGCAGACTATTCCAGTTCCCTGCAAAGTTAATCCTTTTCAATATTTGTGCTCCCATTCAAGCATCAATTCCTCAGTAATAAAGATCTTCACTCAAGCAATCTTTATAGCTTAGAAAGATCTTTCACATATATTAATAAGATTGATCTTTATCATAACCCAGAAAGATAGGACAGAGTTCCAGATCCCCATCTTGAAGTATCAGAAATAAGGAATTAAGGAACCTTTCTATGGTCTTGCAGCAACTACACTAAACATTCAAACCCACGATCCAGATCTACCGATTACTCTTCTAACAACACCCTCTGCTGTTGCAGGATCTTGGATCTTAGCTAGGAAAACTTGAAACAGGATATGAAAACAAAACAACCCCTCTGCTACTTACTCTTGGTGAGTTTCCTAGAGGAGAAGGGATGAGATGAGGTCCTGCAGCTGTGGGAGACATGAGGCAGAAGGAAGAGTGAGTGGCTCTTTTTTTTTTGTACTGGAGAGTTGAACCTAGGGCCTCACACATGCTTTTTGCAAGCTCTCAACCACTAAGCCATACCCCTAGCCCATTTTTCATTTTGTACTTTGAGACAAGGTCTCTAAGTTTCACAGGCTGCCTCTTACCTCGATCCTGTGATTCTCCTGCCTCCACCTCCTGAGTCTCTGATAATAAAAGCACGTGCTGCTGTGCCTGCCTGAAGAGTGGCTCTCGTAAGTGCCAATTAGCCAGAGAGGAAACTGGAACTTAGAAGATGGCCCTGGACGTCCTTCAGCTTTTTCCCTTGCTCTGAACTCTCTGTAGACAGCAATCAGGGGTAATGGAGCTTCCTATTTGACTGAAGAGGCCTCTGCCACATGGGTCCAGGCAGCAAAGGAACCACACGTGCCCTTCTTGAAAGACAAGTGAGCTGAAGTAGGAGTAGATTTTCTTGGTAAATATACCTTTCTGCAGCCATTTCCCACCACTTAGCCCTCAATTTTGAGTGAAGCTGTACTTTGTCAGGAATTGGAGCCCTTGGCCCAGTTTGGTATCAGCCCTGTTGTTACCAGGAAGTGTGGGTCCAGGAGGCTGGCAGCAGGCCTCGGTTTTGTGTTCAGTATACGAAAAGATTTGTACCTGACACAGAAGTGATAGTCGAAAATACAGACAAGGTGTATTGTGAAAGATAGTACAGCTTTAAGGATTAATTACCAAGGGAAACCTGAGGCACCTGGAGGAGTTTAGATAAACCTAGAAAAGAACTTGGAGAAACGTTGATTCTCTGGGTATATTGGCATAAGGCTATTCCCTAGGGGAAGGAAAAGCCAGAGAGAGCAGAAGAAAAGTTAAGCAAGCTTTTTAGAAGGAAAAGTACCTTGGATAGACAGGGAAGACAGTAGGCCTGAGAGAAGGGGAAACACGCACATGGCCACTCAAGAGAATGAGGAGGAGAGAAAAGACGTGAGGCCCATGTTCTCTGTTGTTGTTGTTAGGTGCCATCAAGTCGGTGTCCAATTCATAGCAACCCCACTACAACAGGGGAAACACTATTGTCAGTGCTTCTCTGCTGTTCATAGGTTTTTCAATGGCAGATTGATTTTTGGGAGTGGGTTGCCAGGTCCTTCTCCCAAGCCTGCAGCCCCTAGTGTTCCCAGAGGGTCTCCCATCCAAGTACTAAGCAGGCCTGACCCTGCTTAGCTTCTGAGATCTGATGGGATAGGACACCACAGTGCTAGGGCTGCAGGCATGGTCTCTCTAGTTTTGTTTACACTCTGGCATGCCCAGTGTGACACCAGCCCTGAGCTCCTAGTGTGACGCAAGCCCTGAGCATGGGAACTCAAGCTCCACCAGGGAAAGCCCCTTGTTTAGTGACCGTCTATGGTTTAGGGTGTATGTGGCCTCAGGTCTTTGTTTTGTAAAATGGCTTAATGAACTTATGTGGCTTTTTGCAAAAGAATGAGCCAACAGATGTCTTAGAATGGTCTGCCTTTATACTCAAGTAGATATTGATCTTGGATTTGGGTGTAGGGTCCATCAGAATGTCTTTCCAGTGTGTTGGGGGAGCAGTCATCACAGCTTCATTCATCATGGCTGAATGCAGGGGTCATTTTGAATCTCCTCCTCCATCCATATTGCCTTCTAATAGCTAAGCTAACACACCTAACTGTGATTATGGGGATTGCCAAGATGAAGGTGTGATTCTCAGGAAATAACACTCAGTGTGTGGCCCAGCTACCCCTCCCCACATGGAGATGGCCTTCTGTGGATATCTTAGAATTAAGGATGGTTTTTATTGAGGAAGCCCACGAAATAGAGATTTGCAGAAACCATTTCTAGGTACCTGTTAGTTAGCTTTCTGTTGCTGCAATTAAATACCAGAGATAAACAACTTAAAGGAAGAAGGACTTATGTTGGCTCACAGTTTGAGAGGTTTCAGTCCAGGACTGCTCAGCGCTATTGCTTTGGGCCTGTGGCAAGCCAGGACATCACAGGGGGAAGCTGGGCCTGGTGGTGCATCCCCATAATCCCAGCACTCAGGAGGCTGAGACAGGAAGAGAGAAGTGAGTGCAAGGGGTGATCTACATAGTAAATTCCAGGCTGACCTGGGTTACATGTGACACCCTGTCTCTAAAAAACAAAACAAAATGGAAAGGAACCTCCTGGTGGGGAGATCATGGTAGAATGAAGTGGTTTACCTCATGGTAGCTAGGAATCGAGGGGGGGCAGGGTCCTATAAATCCTTCAAGGGTACCTACTTCTTCCAACTAGGCCCCTCCTCCTAAAGTTCCTACCATCTCCCAATGGTGCTATCATCTGGGGACCAACCGTTAACATGAGTTTGGGAGAGACATTTAAGATCTGAGTCATAATAGTATCCTTCGAGGGCTAGGGTTGCCAGGTGTGGTGACTCACACCTGTAATCCCAGTGACTCAGGAGGCAGAGGCAAGAGGATCACAGGTTTGAGGCCAGAGGCAACCTGTGTAAATTAGTGAGACTCCATCTCAATTTAAAAAATAAAAAATGGGCTAGGTGTACAGCTCAATGGCAGAGCACTTGCAAAATATGCACAAGACCCTAGGTTTAGTCCCCTAGTACCAAAAAAAAAAAAAAAAAGAAAGAAAAAAGAAAAGAAAAAAGGACTAGCATTCACAAGCTTTGAGCTCTAGTCGCAGCCTTGCTGCCAATTAGCAGCGAGTTTGAGTCAGTGCCTGGTCCTTAGCTTCCCTATGCTGAGAGCTGTAAATTGTTCAGGGTTAAGTGATTCTCAGTCCTGAATGCACATTTGAATCATCTGGGGAACTTTTTAAAAAATACCTAGGCAAGAACGCCACCCTCCAATTCTTCACCTGGTCTGATGAGGCAGGGGAATGGTACTTTTTACATGCTCCCCCAGACGATCTCTTATTTAATCAGGGTGGAGAACTGAAGGGTGGGACTATCTCAGGGATGTTCTGAAGAGCTGAGGTGGAACCCACATATCTACCTGACCCGCATTCCACAACCCACCGTGTGGCCTTTCCAGCCTGTATTTTATATGTTTTTTCAGCCACTATCTTGCTCTTTTTTTTTTTTTTTTTTCAGCCTTTAAACTTAAGGCCATGAAAGACTAGATCAGACAGAGGTTGCTAGTCAAGTCCTTTATTTTATAGTGGCATCCCCCCACCTCAAACATGTCCTGTGTCACATAGGCAATGCAGAGCAAGCAGGTGTCCAGCCTCCTAAGCCCCAAGCCAGTGCCCGTGTCTTGATGCCACATGGCACTGGAGGATGTCAGGGGAGTTGTTGATGAGCAAAATAACACTTTTGCCTGGAATTCCCCTGTAAGCCTTTCACCCTGTAGTGTTTCCTTAAGGAAGGGACATCCCTTCCCCAGAGAGGCAGGTGTTATTATGTGCAGGTGGAGAAACCACAGATGGGAAGGCTGATACTGGTCCCCATGTCATGTGATTATAGCAAAGGCTGTGAAATGGAAACTGAAGTCCTTGTTTTCCTGAAGGAAAATCCCTTCCTTTGCACCATGACTTAGATGGCCCGAAGCAGCCAGTCTCAGCTGCAGAGAGCTCCCTTTGCCAGAGGGTCAACCCTGCCTGCCATGGTTCCTGCTCTCTGGCCATTCCAGGAAGAAGAGAGAGTACATTCTAGGCAATACTTCCTGTCTAATGAGGCAGGCTTTTTTTTTTTTTTCCCCTCGGTACCAGGGGTTGAACCCAGGACATGGCACTTGCCTGCTTTGCAAGTGCTGGACCACTGAGTTGTACACTCAGCCCTTTTTTTTTCTTTTACTTTTTGAGACAGGGTCTCGTTAAATTACACAGACTGCCTCTGGTTTCGAACTTGTGATCCTCCTGCCTCCACCTCCTGAGCAGTTGGGATTACAGGCGTGCGCCACTGCGCCTGGCTTGAGGCAGCTTTTTACCAAGGCTTTTTCACATCTTACCCACCGGTTTTCTGTGCCTTTGTGTCCTGGCCTGAGCTATCTCACATGTCCCCAGCTGCACCACTGCATCAGGAAAGCCAAAATGGCAGGAATGCTCCCAGCAGGGGGTGGAGGAGATGACGAGAGGAAAAATATTTAGCTTCCAGTTGTCCTGCGGGTCAGCCGCTGCAGAGGTGCTCCAGTGCGTAACCAGGGTGTGCCAAAGTGGAAACTCCTCTGGCTTCCCTGGAGCGGGGTGTCTGCTTTCATACAAACCCTCTATGTCATGGAGATGTTTTTTTCCTGCTTTGTTCAGGGGAGAATCATTTCTAAAGCCCCGCTATGGTTTCACTGCCCCTTCCCACTCAGGTCTAAATCCATTAATGGCCACAGACAAGGTATGTCCAGCAACTGTGCATCTGATAGATGCATAGCAAGCAGACTACCTCCTGCCTGGTGATGGATCTTTGTGTGGCTTGGAAGGGGCATTTACACAGTGCTTCCCTACTGGGAAACTATAAACCCTCTACCTTTTGAAAGGCTATTTGGGTTGATGAAAAACTTGATAGACCGGGAATGCCATCTGTAGATCCTGGACTGGAATAGTCAGGACAGTGGGTCCCTTCAGAAAGGTTTGGGCCTTTGCCAGTTGTCTGGCTTTCTTGTTCTTGTTTTCCTTGTAGTGCTAAGGATTGAGCCCAGGACCTTGCCCATGCTTGGCAAGTGCTCTACCATTGAGCTACATTCCCAGCCCAGTTGTCTATCCTTTAACATTCTGTCAGTACTGCTCTGATCTGGCTTTTACTGACTTCTGTCATGCCAGGAGTGGTAGTCACCTTCAAGATGACCCCGGTGATCCTCACCTCTTGGTATTCACATCCTGTGTGGTCTCCCTCAACCATGAGAAGCAGTGCTCCATGTGGCCAATAGGATATTGTAGACTTTATAATTTGTTGTTGTTAGGTGCCATCGAGTCGGTATCCAACTCATAGTGACCCTACATACAGCAGGTGAAACACTATTGTCAGTGCTTCTCTGCTGTTCATAAGGTTTTCAATGGCAGATTGAATTTTGGGAGTGGGTTGCCAAGTCCGTCTCCCAAGCCTACAGCACCTGGTGTTCCCAGGTGGTCTCCCATCCAAGTACTAACCAGGCCTGACCCTGCTTAGCTTCTGAGTTCTGACAGGATCAAATGCCACAGGGCTACGGCTACAGGCCAGACTTTATAATAGGCACTTATAGATTACTTTTGCTAAAAAGCATTGACTCCTCATTTGAGCCTACAAGTGTCCTATTCCATATCTTTAAGGAGCATATGGAATTTCCCAGTCCTTGTTTTAAACCTGTAGTCACCTTGAACATTGACAAACATCTTTTTGATGAGGGATTCAAACTACCCCTCAAACCATGACAGTGATAACAGCTTCTCTGTGTGTGTATGTGTGTGTGTGTGTGTGTGTGTGTATCCAGCCACATGTGTGTATGTGTTATCGGAGAGTTGAACCCAGGGCCTCATGCATGCTTTTTGCAAGTGCTCAACCACTGAGCCGTGTATACTCCCAGTCTGATAACAGCTTCTTGGGACTGCCCTGCAAAACTAGAACTGAGATAATGATCAACTAGACCACATTTTGACCTGCCCCACTTGAGTGTGCCCCATGCCCTCAATTCTTCCTCTATTAAACCTAAAGCTCTTGTCAGTTCTCCAAAGACAGACTTGAGATCGCTGGGCACCTTTTATCTGTTCCTCTTCCCAATGTGCCCATTGATTAAGTCGCCTTTCTCAGCTTTTCACCGTATTTATCTCTTTATTTGGCATGCTGGGGACAAGTGACAAAGCCTAGTCGTTAGGACTCCGGTAAAAACTTGATAGTATGACTTCTCAGGTAAGATCATTTTTTAAAAATGGTAGCTTTCATCTTGGACCTTTGAATTGCTCACTATAGGGAAAGCCAGCTGCCATGTTGGAGGACATGCGAGCAATACTGTGGAGAGACTGTGTTGGGAGGAACCACATTGCTAGCTTGACATTGCCAGGTATTTGAGTGAGTCATATCTTGAGGTGGGTCCTCCAAAAACAGTAAAGCCTTCAGATGATCTGAACTAGGAGTGTCTAACCTCTTGGCTTCCCTGGGCTGCATTGAGTAAGGGGAATTGTCTTGGCCACACATAAACTATGTAATATAGTTAGTGCATATACATAATGCCTGTAGCCATAACACTGTGGCATCCTATCCTGTCAGATCTCAGAAGCTAAGCAGGGTCAGGCCTGGCTAGTACTTGGATGAGAGACCACCTGGGAACACCAGGTGCTATAGGCTTGGGAGAAAGACCTAGCAACCCACTCCCAAAAATCAATCTGCCACTGAAAACCCTATGAATAGCAGAAAAGCACTGACAATACTGTTTCACCTGTTGTACATAGGGTTGCTATGAGTCATATACCCAACCGATGGCACCTAACAACAACAACAGCATATATATAATAGGAGGGTCACGAAGAAAATAAATGCTAAAAAACACATGATTTTAAAAGATTTTATGGGGCGCATTAGTAGCTGTCCTGGGTGACATGCAGCTCACGGGGTGTGTGTTGGACATGTCTGATCTAGAGCCTCAGCATTTGAGTCTTTTGCTGAGGTCCCAAATATCACAGAGAACAGACAGTTTTCCCTTCTGTGCTCCGTCTGAATTCATGACTCATGAAAATAATGGGATAATAAATTATTATTGTTTCATTCCACCGAGTTCTGGGGCAGCAATAGATGACCCCAGTCTAGGTGTATATGGATATGAGCTATCATAAATTGGGATCTGCAAAGCCCACCCCTTCTCTTTTTTTCTCCTTTTCTTTCTTTCTTCCTTTCTTCCTTCCTTCCTCCCTCCCTCCCTCTTCCTTCCTTCCTTCCTTTCTTTCTCTCTCTCTCTCTCCCTCTTTCTTTCTTTCTTTCCTTTCTTTGTGGTACTTGGGGGTTGAACCCAGGGCCTTGCACATACTTTGCAAATACTCTACTACTGGGCTTCACTAGCAATCCATTTTTAATTTTTGTTTAGAGTTAGGGTCTTTCTAAGTTACACAGGCTCCCTCTGGCCTCAAAGACATGATACTCCTGCCTCAGCCTCTTGGGTCACTGGGATTATAGGCATGCACCATTGCATCCAGAAAACCCATCCCTCTCTATAAAACAGCAATTCAAGCTGCATTCTTCTAGACCTGCCTTTTTAACTGCATTCATTTATCATCGGGTGTTCATAATAGAGGTTGCAAGTACCAGGAATGCACCTTGCTATCAGAAAGAACCATGCAAAGCCAATGAAAGGAGCCCTTCTAGAACAAACAAAATACGTAATGTTCTCCTCCCATCAAACAGTTCTTAGTACCTGGGCATCTAACTGTGGTCTCTACCACATCTTTGAAATCAACCTCTCTTTAATCCTAATCTCTTACTCCAGAAATCTAAATTTACATTCTCCTGGACCTACTTGCTTATTCCTTTGAGTTCCCTGATGCCAACCTCCCTTTGTTTCCCCATCACTTTCTCTATTTTCCTGGAAAATCCTTTTCCAATTCTTTTCATCCCAGACTTCCCTCAAGAGTCAGTCTTTTCTCTTTCTGACTAAAGAGACACGGATATATTAGAGGGTCATGAGCTTCCCTCCCTGTTTGTTTGATAAATCATAATGGTCACTTAGCAGAGGTGGTGTGGGAAGGATTCAGACAGTGGCCTCTGAAGTACTATTCAAAAATATAATTTTGTGATTGTTGCAATATTTTGATACTTTTAGTATTAACTTTAAGGGCATTTGGAGCTGCGCCAGGTGTGGCAATGCATGCCTGTAATCCCAGAGACTTGGGAGGTAGAGGCAGAAGGATCACAAGTTCAAGGCTAGAGACAGCCTGTGAAACTTAGTGAGACCCGGTCTCAAGATAAAAAATGAACAACAGGCTAAAGGTGCAGCTCAGTGGTGGAGGGCTCGCAAAGTATGTGCAAGGCCCTGGGTTCAGCCTCCCAGTATAGCAAAAAAGAAAAAAGAAAAAAGGATTTGGAGCTGGGCATGGTAGTTCACATCAAATAAAACAGAATATCAAGGCTGAGTATGGTGGTGCATGCCTTTAATCTCAGCATTCAGAAGGTTGAGGTAGGACAATGGAGAGTTTGAGGCCAGCCCAGACTACATAGAGAGGACTTATCCTTAAAAAAATAATATAAAATAAAAAGAACTGATAATATAAAATAAAATAAAGAACTGTGAGATAGCCTGTTATAATCCCACAATTCACTCATCAGAGTGAGAGTCAGAGCTGGAAGGGATCTTTGAAAGCATGTACATGGTCCCATCTACTCTAAAAACTTCAGCCCTACCAGTTGAGATGACTATCATTGTTTTCTTATAAATACAGTTATCTTTCTGTCTTTGTTTGTTTTTGTTTGTTTGTTTGTTTGGGGTGTGTGTGTGTGTGTGTGTGTGTGTGTGTGTGTGTGTTTTCGAGACAAGGTCTCACTATGTACTCCAGGCTGGCCTCAAACTCTCCATCCTTCTGCCTCGGCCTCCCAAGTGCTGAGACTAGACTTATTTCCAGGAAAACCAGTCCTGAGTTTCCTCCATGTCTTATTACATTCAAGCTGATATAACAAAATGCCATAAACTGGGTGGCTCATTAACAAAAACTTTATTTCTCACAGTTCTGAAGGCTGCCAAGTCCAAGATCAAAGTGCTGGCAGATTTCAGTGTCCAGTAATGATCATTTCCTGTTTCATATACCATGCCTTCTCACTGAATGCTCCTGTGGTAGAAGGGGAGGATATGTAGCTCTTAAGGGTCTCTTTTATAAGAGCACTAAGCCCTCAGAACATAATCACCTCCCAAAGGTTAGGAAGTTAGGATTTCAACACACAAGTTTGGGAGGGACACAGAAACCTGCACATCTGTCCCTGGATGTAACCCATGCCTCTCAAACCCAACCCATCAGACAGACACTGTTCTCCCTCGCTCCTCCTCCTCCTGACGACCTTATCTCAATAAGCACACTATCTTCTGGGCAAGGCCCCAGAGTAAAACCTTGGGCCAAGTCTTATCTCGTTCCCCTGTCCTCCCAATGTATGTTTTATTGGTTTCTAAGATGTGTCCCTTCCTTTTTCTCAATATTCCCCTCTGTATTAGTCAGGGTTCTTCAGAAAAACAGAAGCAATAGGAGGAGACTCACGCGCGTGCGCACACACACACATAATACGTAGATGTGAAATGACTTATGATTAAGAATTGGCTTACATGATCATGATTACGGAGGCCAGCAAGTGCCCAAATTGGTAAGGTGAGTCTCTGCAGGAGATCCTGTATTTTAGTTTGCATGGAAAAGTAAGAAAAAAATGATGTCCCAGTTTGAAGGCAGTCAGGTAGGTAGAATTCTGATTTAGGTACAGTCAGGCTTTTTGTACACTTCCCTGACCCCCACTCTCACCCCGCACTTGTGACTCAAACTAGGCCCTCACACATGCTAGGCAAATGCTCTACCACTGCGCTACATCCCCAGCCTCTCCTCCTTTATTTTCTTTCCAAGACAAGGTCTTACTATGTAGTCCAGGCTAGCTTTGAAGCCAGGATCCTACTGCCTTAGACACCCAAGTACCTGGGATCACACACCTGGCTTTTTTTGTGTTATTTAGGACTTTGAGTGATTGCGTGAGGCCCAGCCCCAGTTGGGAAGGAATCTGCTTTACTATCCTGGGCAAAAATATGAACATTCCTAAAGAAACTTGAAAAACAATGCAACATTTTCTATCAGTCCTTCTTAGGAGAGATAGAAAAAAGAAATAAGCATTTACAGTATATGGGACAAGTGACGCCCACCATTCTAAGGTAGGTATGCTGACGGATGTCAGTGGTGTTCTCCATGTGTTAACTTGGCTGAGCTACGTTGGCTAATTGTTTAGTCAAACACTAATCTAGATGTTTCTGTGAGGGTACTTTATAGATGTGAGTAAAGTTCATATTGGGTTAACCTTATGACAGATTATGCCAGATAAGCAGAAAATTAAATCATATGAAGGTCTTAGAAGCAGATTGAGGATTCCCCAAAGAAGAAGTATCCCACCAGAGAATCAGAGCCAGATAAGATCCCTAAAATCATCTTGTCCAAACTCACTCTTCCCTCCTCTCCAATTTTATATAAATAGGAAAATAAAGGCCTTGGAGGGGAAAAAAAAAAAAAAACTTAAGGTGACACAATTAAAAAGCAGAGGATTGGCTAGGCACAGTGGCACACACCTGTAATCCCAGCAACTCCAGAGGCAGAAGCAGGAGAATGGCAAATTCGAGACTAGAGGGAGTCTACATAATTTAGCCAGACCCTGTCTCAAATAGCAAAAAAAAAAAAAAAAAAAAAAAAAAAAAAAAAAAAAAAAAAAAAAAAAAAAAAAAAAAAAAAAAAAAAATGGGTTGGGGGTGCAGCTCAGTGGTATAGCACTTGCAAAGCATGCAAGTGCAAGGCCCTGGGTTCAACCCCTAGTACTGCAAAAAAAAAAAAAAAAAAGCAGAGGATCCAGGCTCAAACTCCTGTCCTAGCTAGACGTGCTCCACCTTCTTTGCTGGTCCCTTTAGCTAACCTGCCAGCAGTACCAGAAACTTCCCAGAAGAAAATAATGGGAACAATTAAACTTTGACAAATGGCAGCTTCTTCAGATATGACCTAAACACAAAGAACCATAAAGAATGCAACTGCTGAAACTCTTTGATAACATCAAGGGAAGGAGTCATTTCACATAAATCTCAGGGATGATGTCATCTAAACACAAGTAGTGGAAGTTCCAACTCATCATGAAGGAAATGATTCTTATAAATAGTTTTGATCTGGAGATACTGTTTGGCGTCTTAAAAGTCATAGACGCTTGAAATAGGAAGACCTACCACAGAGGTCATCTGATCCAGGGCACACTGACCCCATTAATATCAGGCAGGGTCAGTGCCATGCTCAGCTCTGTGATTCCCTGGAACTTGTTACTCGCTACTATTCCAACATCTTGCACATTAAAGTATATCAAATTGAGTAGAAATTTATTCTTTCAAAATGAAAAATTTTTTTGATAATAAAATAAGCATGCTCACTGTGAATCTTCAAAGAATACAGAGAAGTACAAAATGGACTTACCAGAAATCTCACCACCCAGAGATAACTGTTGCTAGCACTTTGATGATGTTTATATTCACACACCCACAGTTTTGCAAAGTTGGGACCAGAGTATAAGTGCAGTTTTATCACAGTCATCTTTTCAGCAAACTCTTTGTATATATCTATATTTTCATTTTAATGGCTGCATAGTAGTTTATTTTGTGAGTAAACCTTAATATCATCAATTAGATACTGATTGATGGATTAGGCTGTTCTTATTTTTTCAGTAACTTGGGGTTTATTTCTCACATTAGGGAAAGGGGTCATCTTGGTCAGAAACTAAAAGTAGCTGGCTTCCTCCAGTGTAGTACAGGGGGTGACTGTGGGCCTAAACTGCCCCAGAGAGTGGGCGGGTTATTGGGAAGCTGCATGGCCTCCCCTTGGAAAGGGGTGTAAAGGAGCCTCCGGTGCGACTGGAGAAGCTGCATGCCCCAGAGGAAGGATTTAAGGATGTGTCCACGCCTGGAGCCCCTCCTCACTTTGGCTGATTCCAGGTCAGCTTGCAAACTTGCCCTTGCAAATCTGCCCCAGGTAAGAGTTAGAACTGAGGACTGGACCAGCCCCTCGTCTGGGGCTCAGTTTTTCCAGGTCAGCTGCTATTTTGCAACCTTGTGGCCCCAACAAGAGACATAGCTGCCTCATAACTTGGTCACTTTGGGCTTTGGGAAAGTACCAAGCCTACAGCTACTCTGTCACCAACCCTTTCCCTTACAGTTGCAGCAAAACAAACCACCATCTGCTATCCCTCTGGGTGCTATGAGTTGGAGACTGAGAGGCTCTGGCACCCACCTTTGGGTGAGGACAGTCTGGGATAAAACATAGAACCACTACCTCCACCTCAAGCTGACACAGAGGAAAGATGGCCATGCCACAGAGAATGCCTTTAGACATCTATCTTTACATATTTGTCCAGCCATCTCCTTCATGAAGACTCCTGTAAGTGGCAAGACTGTGCCTGTGGGAAAATGCTACATCTTGAAGTAATGTTGGGAGGGCCTGGCAAGGACCAACTGCTGAGAACCTTCACAGCACAGCAACTTAGTGTAAACATAGCCACTGTTCAGGGTCCAGCTTAGGAGGTTCAGAAATTTGATCCCATCAGCACCCCAAAGTTAGTGGGACTCTGAAAGCTGACTCATGCCATGGAGACAGGAGGGGATAAAACAGAATGTCAAAGATCGATTGATATTGAGATATATGAGTGCCAAGTGATGCGGGCATTTGGGTCAACCCAACTAGCTTGTTCTCTCTTGCTATAAGAAATCAGCATGGGAAGTCAAATAGCCATCAGAAGGTAATGGTGGCCCTGGAATCAGGTAAGGACAGTTTGGTGATTTGAATGATAGCTTGATGCTCAATCAGGGTGA
>VMDO01027517.1:0-25149 GCA_007922755.1 Pedetes capensis
ACTGCAGGAGATGGCAAAAATCTTCTACTTCTTCATTTGTGGCCTTTGTGATTGGTACATAAATTTGAGTAAGTCATATTAACAGGTCTTCCTTGTAGGCATATGAATATTTTCTATCACTGACAGCATTGTTCCTGAGGAATCTGTACATAGACCAGGAGGCAGTCATTTGAACAAAACAAGGAAACACTGCCTGCCTTAAAGGCAAGAAAGGTGTGCGTCAAGGCTGTGTCCTTTCACCCTTCCTCTTCAATATCTATGCTGAGCACAAAATCTGAGAAACTGGACTTTATGAAGAAGAATGTGCCATAAAGACAGGAGAAAGAATCATTAACAACTTGTGCTATGCAGATGACACAATTTTACTTGCTGAAAGTGAAGAGGATTTGAAACACTTGCTGATAAAGATCAAAGAACACAGCCTTCAGTCTGGATTGCACCTCAACACCAAGAAAACAAAAGTCTTTGCAATTGGATCAGTGAGCAACTTCACAATAAATGGAGAAAAGATTGAGGTTGTCTCAGTTTTTATTTTACTTGATTCAACAATCAACACCCACGGAAGCAGCAGCCAAGAAATCAAAAGATGCATTGCTTTGGGAAAAGCTGCTGCAAAAGACCTCTCTAAAGTGTTGAAAAGTAAAGATGTCACATTGAAGATGAAGGTGCACCTGATTAATACCATAATATTTTCAGTCACATAATTTACTTATGAAATCTGGACAGTGAATAAGAGGGACAGGAGAATTGATGCTTTTGAATTTTGGTGCTGGAGACAAATAGTGAACATTCCATGGACTGCCAAAAGAACCAACAGATCTGTCCTAGAAGAAGTGCAACCGGAGTGCTCCTTGGAAACAGGATGGCTAGACTGCATTTTATGTATTTTGGATATGTTGTTGGAAGAGATCAATCCCTGAAGGACATCATGTTTGGGAAAGTGGCAGGTCACTGAAAAAAGGAAGACCTTCTACTAGGTAAATTGACACAGAGGTTGCTACAATGGTCTTAAACATTAAAAAGATCATGTGCCTGGCACAGTGTTGGGCAGTGTTTTGTTCTGTTGTACATAGGGTCACTAAGAGTCAGACCCAACTCAACAGCCCCTAACAACCACCACCACACCCCCCAAAGTCAGCAAGAAAACAACCTTCGTAATGTCTTTTTGCTTGAAAAACAGTGGGTTTGGAGGTTCCTTCCTTACCCTTCCTGCCCATCATCGATGGCAACTTAGTCTGTACCTATAACCACCACCACTTTTATGTCACTCTGAAATTAATTTCTTTCAACAACAAAAATAGAGGGTTTTTTAAGTGTTTTAAAAAATTATGTGGTCTAGCTGAGCATGGCAGTGCACACCTGTGACCCCAGCACTCAGGAGCTGTGGCAGGAGGATCAAGAGTTCGAGGCCAGCCTGCAATATACAACAAGACCCTGTCTCAAGAAATAAAACAAAACAAAAATATATGGGTCTATTTGAGTGTGTTTAACATTGCTCACCCCGAACGGAGGGTGGTGGCGCACACCTGTAATTCCAGCGGCTCTGGAGGCAGAGGCAGGAGGGTCACAAGTTCGAGACCAGAGGCAGTGTAAGTAATTTATCAAGACCCTGTCTCAAAAAGTAAAAACATGGGCTGAGGGTGCAGCTCAGTGGTCCAGCACTTGCAGAACATGCAGGTGCGAGGTCCTGGGTTCAACCCCCAGGACCGCAAAAAAGTAAAAAAATAAAGAAATTAAAAAAAAATTAAAAACAAAACAACAACAACATCAAACCTTGCTCGTCCCCAACCCTCTCCAGCCATAACTCCATCTGGAGTTTGATCTTGGGGTGGATCTGTATTTTAGTCTACTTTTTTTTTTTTTTTTAGTTACTGGCTTTGCTCCCCTGGTTCAGGACTTGCTTTCTGAAGGAGTTCTATCTGTGACCTTTAGGCCTGGTGTCCCCACAGTCTTCTCTCTCACTTCTCATCTATACTTGCTTCTCCCTCTGTGTCACACCCAAACCTGGCCGTTCCAGTGGCTCCCTGCGCCTGGGCTCTCTGGCCTGAAGACCGCATTCCTCCCTCATTTCCCGGATTTTCCTCTCTGTGCGTCCCCAGGTGACTCTCAGACTGAGCAGGAACCCGCCATGGCCGCCTCTCTGTGCTTGCCGCCATCTTGCCGGAAGTTCACCTTGCAGGAGAGGCCTGGTCGGCCACGGCGCCCTCCCTGCGCCACCCCGATTCTCTAACTGGGCGGCTGGGCTTCCTGAAGGACAGGAATTGGGGCAGGAGGAGGACGGGGCTCTGGACTCTGAAGGCTGTGGCAGACGGAGCACAGACCCGCGCGGGGAAAGCACCGTGCTGGCCTGCAGGCCCCTGGGAGGCCTCGGTCTGCACAGATGGCGACAGGAGGCTCCCTCCCTTCTGCCCCAGCCTAGCGACACTCACAAATGTGACACAAAAGGCACAGAAAGAGACATTTACTGAGACCGGTTCATCAGAGAACCAAACAAGAGGAATCTGAGCTCCAGGAGGGAGGCCAGGGGCTGACGCAGACAAGACCCTGAAGGGTGGGTGGCTGAGTGCTGAAGAAAGGGGAGGTAGAGCCCCCAGGGGACCCGCCCTCCTCCTGCCAGCATAGCCACATCCGTGGCCTTGTCACCATGCTGGAAGATCCCACGTTGGGAGGACACCCTCCATGCTTCCATTTAGAATGCACCCTTGCATCATCTGACTGTTGCACCCCCAAACCAGCAAACCACAATCTGGGGAAACAAAACAGAAAAACCTTGGCCACTGTGCTGGCTTCACCCACTCCCAGCCAATTTCTCAGCCATCCCCGCCCCAACTCCTTGCTCTGTCCTCTGAAGTTCGCCCCTGCCCACTGCCCCTCTCATGCCCCGTGACCTTCCTGTTCCCAGTGCAGTAGATATGCTCTGTCTTACCGTTTCTGCCACCTTGCTGACACCTGCCACAGCCCCTCCCTCCTCCTTGAAACCCTTCCTCCTTTTTCCTCCAGAGGCCCCCCGTCGCCCTGATTTCCTTTCTACTTCTCCAGCTGTGCCTCCCCAGTCATCTCTCAATTCCCCTTCCCATGCTAATTCCTTTGCTCCACAGATGTGTCCTGGTCTACGAAGGGAGTGCCGTAGGCACTGTGAACCGCTCAGAGCCATCTCTAGGATGTTCTGTGTATCCAAACAACAGGTGCAGAATAGTGTGCAGGGGATGCTACCACCCATGTTTAAAAAAAAAAAAAAGATGACAAATGATGGCAGAAATAAAAAGATTCTGCAGAAAAATTAGAAAATAAAAAGGAGGCAGTATCTCAAAAAAAGAAAAAGAAAAGAAAAAGAAGAAGGAGAAGAAGAAGAAGAAGAAGAAGAAGAAGAAGAAGAAGAAGAAGCAGCAGCAGCAGCAGCAGCAGCAGCAGAAGCAGCTGAGTTAGGGGACAAAGAAGTAGAAAATAGGTTTAAAAACAATTTTAATTAAAAAAAAAAAAAGAAAATGTGGCATCAATCCAGGAAGTCAAACATCTAAAAACTAGGAATTCTGGAAAGACAAAAAGGAGGTTCCTTTTATTAAAGAAAAGAGGTCAAGGGAATGCTCTGTAATTTAAAAACATGTCTCCTGATTGAAGGGCTGTTAAATTGACCAGCACAAATCACATTAGCCACACATGCAACAGAAAGGTATCCCCAGAAATTCCACAAATCCAGGGACAAAGGGAAATTTCTAAGAACACTGACAGAAAAAATTATTACCTCCACAAGACGGACTCTTCACATGAAATGTGAAAAAAGTTGGTCTCTAGATAGAGTGATAAAATAATCAACTTATTTATAACTTGCTCTGTTCCCCTTTGGTTGGGCTGCCAGGGAGCTCAGAGTTAAATTCTCTGCTTCATAGTAGGCATTCCCTTCAGTCATATTGTGCTGGGATGAAAATTTTAGTTCACACTGCAAGGCTCTTCAACATTGGTTTTCTTTCTAATGGCTTAATGGCCTCAGTGTGATTTATTGAAAGTTGTCTAAATGCTGCTGGAGACACATGGGCATGAAAACAAGCTGCAGAAAGCATTTCCTTTATTCCGTCCTTCCCTTCCAGATATGTGCAGCACCCAGCCTACAGAGCACTTGTCACACAGGCAACAAGAGACACACTGAGGTCTGCGCGGGCATACCTTGGCTCTCATACACTTGTTCTAATTTTCTTCTGTGTCAGTTTGAACCTCCGGTGGGCAGTTGACGGTGCTTTCCACAATCAGCACCTGGTCTTTCCTGACATTTGATATGGAGGTTTTCCACCATTTCTTTCCACTAATGTAGGCAATTTGGTGCCTGCATGTCCTATCTAGCCTGCAGCTGTAGCCCTTTGTCTTCTGATCCCATCAGATCTCAGAAGCTAAGCAGGGGCGGACCTAGTTAGTCCTTGGATGGGAGACCACCTGAGAACACCAGGTGCTGTAGGCTTGGGAGACAGACCTGGCAACCCACTCCCAAAAATCAATCCGCCATTGAAAACCCTAAGAATAGCAGAGAAGCACTGATAATACTGTTTCACCCGTTGTACATAGGGTCGCTATGAATTGGATACCGACTTGACAGCACCTAACAACAACAACATGTCCTATCGGGTGACTTCCATGTGTATAGTCACCATTTATGTTGGTGAAAAGTATATTTACTATGAAAAGTTTGTTGATCTGACAAAATTCTATCATGTGATTTCCAGGATTATTTCCATCATCGAGGACATATTTTCTAACTACTGAGTTTTCTCTGTTTCTATCTTTTGCATTCCAGTCACCTGTAATTTCCAGTCCATCCTGATTTCTAGTTTGATCTATTTTAGATTTCAGAAGCTGGTAAAAATCTTCCCTATATTTGTAGCCTTGGTGGCGCATGAATAAATTTGAGTAATAGTCATATTAACTGGCTTTCCTTGTAGGCATATGGATATTATTCGATCACTGACAGCATTGTAGTTCAGGACAGATCTTGAGATGTCATTTTTGATGATGAATGCAACCCTATTTCTCTTTAACCTGCCATTCCTGTCATAGTAGACCATATGATTATCTGATTCAAAATGGCACATTCTAGTCCCATTTTAGCTCACTGATGCCTAGAATGTTGATGTTTATGTGCTCCATTTCCCTTTTATTAATTTCTAATTTTTCTAGATTAATATTATATACATTCCATGTTATAATTATTAATAGATGTTCACAGTTTTTCCAGGGAGAAGGACCCAGCAACCCACTCCAAAAAATCAATCCACCATTGAAAACCCTATGAATAGCAGAGAAGCACTGACAATAGTGTTTTGCCTGTTTTATGAAGGGTCGCTGTGAGTTGGATACCCACTCACGGCACCTAACAACAACAGTTTGTCCCCCTCATTTTGAGTTGTGCCACATCAGCAAGTGGAGGTCTCTGGGGCTTTATTCTATCATCAAAGTAAACTCTACTCTGAGGAGGCAACTCTTTCCCAGTCGTCTTTTGAGTGCCCTCCAATCTGGGGAGCTCATTTTCCAGCACTATATTTGACTGCTTCTCTGCTCTTTATAGGATTTTCAATGGCTAGTTGTTTTTTGAGTGGGTTTCTGGGTCCTTCTCCCTAGTCTGCCTTAGTCTGGAAGCTCAGGTTAAACCTGTCCACCATGAGTGGCCCTGCTGGTATGTGTAGTCTGATGACAGCTGTCAGCATCACAGCAATGTGCAAACCCCCACACAGTGCAGCAAACTGACAGACACATGGAGGGGGATTGTGTACGGAGGGTCTAATTCTCCTGTGATGCCCTGTTACACCTCTGCACACATGAATTAATTAAGGACATCCCGCAGGATGAAGGGGCTCAGAGGTTTAGAGTTGGAGGGATAAAGGCTTCCCAGAATGGCAAACAGGTCACCCAACCTTTTTGACAAAAGCAGAATCTCTTCCTCCTACAGGTAAAGCAGTGCTCCTTGATGTGTTCTTTGGGGAAACGATGGAGGGTCGGGTCTGGAGGCTCCTGACTCTCCGTTCCCTACACAGTCCCCGTAGGACCCTTCCATCTTGAGCCCGGTGTGGTGGTGCACGCCTGCAATCCCAGCCCTGGGAGGCTGAGGCAGAAGGATCACAAGTCCCAGGCCAGCCTGGGCTACACAGCCAGATCTTGTATCAAGAACTACAAACGCCACATCTTCACCTTGTCCCATCTCTGTCACACCAACCTGACTGGTACCGTTTAGTTCCCCAAGGGCACAAAGCTCTTTAGAGTTTCGGTGTATTGGCCCTTGCTGTTTTCTCTGCCGGGCACGCCCCTCCCCTCTCACCCTGCATCTGAAGTTACCCTCCCCCAGCGTCTTCCCTCTCCAGCTGTGCAGAGCCAGTCTCTTCTCCACAGCACCTGGGTTCTCCTGAAGGCACCCATCTCCACCTGCAGGCTCTGTGACTCTCCTTCTCCCTCTCTCCACACTCTTCTCACCAGTGCAAGAGCGGATCTGCAGGTCTTGCAGGGGCTCATCCTCTCAGGGGCCCAGGGCTGACAGGTGTTCGATGTTGCATAAATATGTCCTCAACAACCCATGCCATTGTTTCACCTCATGAATTATTCAAGGACCAACTACTCTCTCCACTGAAACCCATGGAGGGTATTTACCTAGGCTAAGTGGGTAGTTCTGGGGTTTGTGGGCTTTATGGGAGAGGGATATTTTCTTTATTATTATTATTATTATTATTATTATTATTATTATTTGTGTGTGTGTGCGTGCGTGTGTGTGTGTGTGTGTGTGTGTGTGTGTGGTACTGGGGGTTGAACCCAGGGCCTCATGCTTGCATGGTCTGCAAGTGCTGGACCACTGAGCTGCACCCTCAGGGCACTTTTTTACTTTTTGAGACAGGGTCTCGCTAAGTTATGCAGAATGCCTCTGGTCTCGAACTTGCAATCCTCCTACCTCCGCCTCCCGAGCCACTGGGATTACAGGCGTGTGCCACTGTGCCAGTTCCTTTTCTTTATTTTTAAGTATGAAAAAATTATTTCTCCATATCTAGAATCCAACAAAAAGGATGAAATATTGCATTTCATTATTGACAAAGAAACCAAAGTACAAGCTGGTTTGGTGTCACAAACCTATAATTCCAGCAGTTGGGAGGCTGAGGAAGGAGGATCACGAGTTCAAGGCCAGCCAGGCCTACGTCGTGAGACATTCAAAAGCAGAAAACTAACAAACTAACAAAAATGAAATCAAAGTACCAGTTTGTGCATCAGTATCTCTGTATTTAAGTTGAAAATGCATTTGAAAAGAAAAATCCGTGGGCTGGGGACATAGTTCAGTGGTAGAATTCTTGCCTACCATGCAAGAAGCCCTGAGTTCATTCTGCAGCATTGGCAAAAAGAAAAACAAAAAGAGAAGAATTTATGAAAAAAATGTATGCACTTATAGTTATTTAAACATAAAAATTGAAGCCAAGCATAGTAGGGCATGTGTATAATGCCAGTGACTCTAGAGACGGAGGCAGGAGAATCACGAGTCCGGGGCCAGAGACAGCCTGCGTAGTTTAGCAAGATCTCGACTCAAAATAACATATTAAAAATAGACTCTGGATGCAGTTCAATGGTAGAGCACTTACACAGTTCATTCAAGGCCCTGGGGTCAACCCCCAAGTACCACAATAAATAAATAAGTAAATAGATAGATAAATAAATAAATAAAGCTTTATCCTTTGACAGTAAAATATATAATTTTAGACTGAACTTCAAATTGAATTCCTGTTTAAAATATTTATAGATGTCTCAGTGTGACTGTGTGTGTGTGTCTGTGTGTTTTGTTTTTTATTTGTTTGTTTGTTTGTTTGAGATAGGGTCTCATTGTGTAGCACAGGTTGACCTGGAACTTGCTGTGTAGACCAGGCTGGCCTCAGACTTGCATGGATCCTCCTGCCTCAGCCTCCTGACTGCTGAGGTCGATCACAGGTGTGTGCCACCACACACAGCTTTAGAATATGTTTTCAAATCAAGAAAGGTAAGTGATTCAGAGTAGCACGGTTTCATTTCTGAACTCCTAGAACCCAATTGCATGACTTGGGTTCACGTATATAATTAATCGAAGCTGCTAATGTTGCCTTGATTTGTTTTGTTTTTATTGCCTTTGGTTTATTTATTTATTTATTTTTTTAGAATCACTGCTGACCTTCTGATAGCAATAAATAAATGATAAATGACAACTTCAAATAGGCTGCTACAAACATGATAACTTCATACTCAAAACGTTGTTTCTAAGAAACATATAAATACGTTTTCAGGTTAAAAACAAACACTAACAAACAACAGAGGAGGGTTCTTCTGTGGATCCACTTAGTGGGTGATTCCCCAAATATATGTTTTCACTAGAGGGGCATTTGTTATGGACAGAAAGCCTGAGGTTTCTTTGGTTTTTCTGAAGAAAACAACTTTGTCTTCATTCTGTCTCCCTCATGCTGGCAGAAAAACGTAGTGGAGACGGCGTAAGAGTCCCAGGGTTCTGACAGCAGGCAGTTTCTTCATACTCTGAGCTGGAGGCAAGTTCTATTCACTCACAGGGGACTGGGGTTTAGCTCAGTAGGTAGAGTGCTGCTTTGTGCTCTCTGAGGCCCTGGGTTGCATCTCCAGCACCGCAAAAAAAAAACAGGAAAAGGACCTGGCAGCCCACTCCCAAAACAATCAGCCATTGAAAACCTTAAGAATTGCAGAGAAGCGCTGACATAGTGCCCGGCGTGGCCCGGTGTTGGAGTGTTTCGTTCTGTTGTACCTAGGGTCACTATAAATCAGGCCCAACTCCAGAACACCTAATAACAACATTTATGTTATAGATTCCATCAGGAAAAGTACCAAATTCTGTATGCCTTAACCCCTCCTTTGCTCCTCTAGGTGTGTTTTCTATGTTTTTATCCTAGTTCCCCTGGATGTGGGCGTTTTGGTCATCATTGGCTTTACTTCCTTAAAGCAACATTATTGTTTTCACTTCCTGGCTGAGAGCACCCTTTTTCACTGTGGGCCTGATGTGATTCTCCAGTAGTTATATCCTCCTGTGCAACGGGTTTTACCCGTGTCCAGAATGTGACGACATGCTACAGAGCGTTCATAGAGTTCAGGGTATGATGAGCAACGTCAGTGTTGTTCTTGACTGAGCTGACTTTTCTAGGAGTCCCTCGCTTATTTTGAGAAGCCCCTAGGGTGCGTCTTTGCTGGCAGTGGTTGGGGTGGATTGAAGCCCTGCTGGTTTTAATAACAGATGCACCATGTTGACCGTCCAAACCTAGTCCTTTCCCCTGTCTTCTCTGCACACCTCCCTTTCCTTGAAATGGGAGATTTCCCCAAGTGGTGTTTTTACCATCTACTGAGTACACAGCTGTACAGAGCCCTGGCTTATGCAAAGATCTGTCAACTGGAATCCTGTTCTGAAGTCTGAAGTTTGTTGTCTTGGATGTTCTCATCAAGGGCATTTTTGTTGTTGTTGTTGTTTTTTGTTTTTGTTTTTCTCATTGTCTTGGATGTTCTCATCAATGGCGTTTTTGTTGTTGTTGTTTTGTTTTTGTTTTTCCTGAAAGCAACATGGACACACACTTGAAAAAGAAGATCTTTCTATTTGGAGTTTATTTACAAGCTAGCTTCAGTCAGGCATGGGGGTGTGTGCCTGTGATCCCAGCACTAGGGAGACTGAGGCAGAAGGATCTAGAGTTTGAGGCCAGACTGGGGCACACAGCAAGACCCTGTCTCAAAGAAAAACCCAAAAACAAAACAAAAAAATAAAAATAAAAATAAAAAATAAATGCTAGGCTCGTTCACTTAGGTTCTATGTAAATCGAAGAATTTGTCAGAATATGTGTATATAAATAATGATAGCTTGCTTTTGTAAATGATGTACTGTGTGCTCAGCATGATCCTAAGCAATCTCCATGTATTGGTTCAATCCTGGAAAGCATTGCACCCATTTTAAGACGAGAAAACAGGCATAGGGTAAGCTTACCTTCTGTTACCTGGCCATCCAGTAAGTGGTAGAGCTGGCATTTGAAACCAGGCAGCCTGATTTTAGAGCCTACCTCAATCTATCTTTCACTATATATTTGCTCAGGTGTGTGTATATATGCATGTATAAATACATCACATACTTATGTATCCTTTGTGCTTGTACATACTCATTAATACATGTGTAAAAAAATGTTTCTGGGTAGATATGTAATTCACCTTAACCACGGTATCTTGGGAGAAGGTATGAATTAGGATAGATGCTTTCACTTATTCCACACATTTCTCTTGACATTTCTTAATCTCTGAAACAAACATGAGTTATTCTTGTACCTAAAAAAATACCAAGTTATTGATTTTGCCGTATGTGTTCTCACTAGAAATGCTTACTGAATAATTGAATGTTGAGTGTCAGGAATAGCTTATGCTGTTTTCTTTTTATCTGAGAGATCTTTAGAAGGATAATTGCCTTCCAGAGCACATAAGACAAAGCAGTTCTCAGATGACCTACACCTAAATATGTGATTCTCTCTCCTCAGTCCATCCACGAGTAAAATTTGAGGTATTGTAGGGAAAGTATAAGATGATATGTTTATTGTCAGTTTTTCCTAATTTTTTAAAGGTCCTGTCATCCCTTGCCTGCAGCTGTAGCCCCGTGGCATCCGATCCCGTCAGATCTCGGAAGCTAAGCAGGGTCGGGCCTGGTTAGTACCTGGATGGGAGACCGCCTGGGAACACCAGAAGCTGTAGGCTTGGGAGAAGGACCCGGCAGCCCACTCCCAAAAATCAATCTGCCATTGAAAACCCTATGAACAGCAGCGAAGCACTGACAATAGTGTTTCCCCTGTTGTACAGAGGGTCGCTATGAGTCGGATACCGACTCGACGGCACCTAACAACAAGAAGTCATCCCTTAGCGCCTTTCTTAGGATGCAGGCTGGTTTGAGGATGCCCCCACACTGACCTGCCCACGTGGACACCTGAATCCATGCCTTCCCTCATCCAGGCAAAAAGTGCAGACGCTTCCTCCATTCACAGGGCATCCTGCATTTCCACAGCACTTTGTTCTTTGTGATTTTAGGGTATCTTTTTCTTTCCCTGCTCAGTGGACTAAGCTTTACCTGGGCTGAACATGGGCTCTCTCATTGGATTGCTTTCTTGTGTGCTTTGCCTGAACTCCCTCATTAGCACAGCTGAGGAGCTTTTCTTGCTTTGAGCCATTTGCTGAGGCTTGTTGTTGTTGTTAGGTGCCATCGAGTCGGTATCCGACTCATAGCGACCCTGTGTACAACAGGGGAAACACTATTGTCAGTGTTTCTCTGCTGTTCATAGGGTTTTCAATGGCAGATTGATTTTTGGGAGGGGGTTGCCAGGTCCTTCTCCCAAGCCTACAGCTTCTGGTGTTCCCTGGCGGTCTCCCATCCAGGTACTAACCAGGCCCGACCCTGCTTAGCTTCCGAGATCTGACGGGGTCGGATGCCACAGTGCTACAGCTGCAGGCTGCTGAGGCTTAGGCGTTGTCTTTTTATGCCTTTTGGTTATTGCCTACTGGCTTGTCTTTTTCAGTGCTTCATAGCTTTCCGTTGTTGTTTGTTTGTTTTTACATAGTACGGATGCTAGTCATGTGAGGTGGCAGTAATAATAGTAGCTAAAATGCAGTAACTGCTACTTGTGCCACACCTGTAATGCTCAGTGAACACATTATATGCACTACTTAATTTTCGTACTCATACAGGAAACCAAGTCACAGAGAGACAAAATAACTTGTTAGAGATTTCAGCAGGGCTGGCTGGGTCCTGAGGTTCCCCTCCCCCCACAACCCAGACTCCTTGGCCTCCACAGGCTCCTGGACACTCTCCTGCCCCAAGGCTTCTCCCCTTCCTCCATCTGCTCTTTCAGGGGACTGCTTCCTTTTAAAGTCTGCTGCAGACATCTTGTTGTTGCTGTTAGGTGCCAAAAAGTCGTGTCTGACTCAGAACCCTCATAGGGTTTTCAACGGCTGATTGTTTCGGGATTGCCTTTGGGAGTGGCTTGCCACGTCCTTCTCCCATTTTTGCAGTGCTGGGAATCGAACTCAGGACCATCAGAGACTGCAGTGCGATGCTCTACCAACTGAGCTAAATCCCAGCCCTGCAGACATCTTAAGAGTAACTATATCCACTTTCAGGAATTCAGAAGAAACCAAGATCAGAATACTAAGCTCCACTCCTCTGAGTCCCAGATCCCTCATCTGCTGGTCTCTTTCTGAAAATTCAGCAGGACTTCCCACAGAGCGGTAAAGGACCAGATTCCTCAGAGGAAGGGAGCCACTTAGGACATAAAGAGCAGCAAGGGCTTGACCGACTGAAAATCCCGGGTTGGAACTCACACCCCAACCAGCCCCATAGGATCAGGACATAGTCGCTACGAGTGGATTAGCGTCTAAAGTCATCCACAGAATGGCAACACTAATTAACACCTGCCGTCCGAGTAGTTTGTGGCTGGCTTTAGACCCCCACAATGTTAGCCTATTTGTTCCTGAAGACCTGTTTGCTCCTGGGCTCCCAATGGCAAGAGGGTCCCCAGTTCCTGCTGCCAACTCCTGCCACGAGACGCGGTGGTCCTATTCTCCTACCTCTCTGTGGCAAATCAATCCCCCAAACTTCCACTCACTCCGAAAGGGTAGGATGTTACCGCAGGGCCAACGTGCGCCCTCGTTCACTGAGCGCGCACTGACCGCCTACTCGCAGCCAGGGAAGCCAGCAGCGCACCGGCTGGAGGAGGCGTAAACACGACTCCCACTCCACACACTGGTTTACGCTGCGCTCGGCGCGCAGCTGGCCCTCCTTTGTAATCGTCAGCGCGGCTGCGTTTTTTCTCGATGTTCCTTTGCAACTTCGGTGCAGCGCACACAGCCTCCTACCCTAACTACTTCCATGGGCCTCAAGTGTGGCCCTCCGTGGCCTCGCCAAGTCCCGTTCGCGGGTCCGAGCTGACCCCCGGGGGGCCTCTTGGGGCTCCCCGAGAAGAGATGGGAGTGTGGGATGCAGGGGCCATGGCAGGGCGGCAGGTCGCGATCAGACAGCTGCATCCACACGTGGTCGGTACCAGTGACCAAGGTCCAGAAGCCCCAGGCAGCCCCGACCCCGCTCCCCAGGCTGGCACCCGAAGGAGGAAAAGGAACAGGCGACGGGGCGGGAACTCTCAAGCAGCGCAGGAGGCTGGGCGCCACCCAGAGCCGGTCCCGCTTTTGCAGCTTCAGATCCGCCCCGCCCCCACCTTAGCCCCGCCCTTGCAGCCAGGCCCCGCCCCTCCTGATCGTCCCCGCCCCTAAAGACCAAGCCCCGCCCCCACGAGCCCGGTCTCGGACAGTCCACGCCCCTCTGGACCGCCTGCCCCGAGAGGCCAAGCCCCGCCCCCACGAACGCCTGTCTCGGACAGCCCCGCCCCGAGACCAGGCCCCGCCCCCTATTCCCCGCCCCGCGCGGGACCACCCCTTCCTCCTCCCTCCCGCTCCCGCCGCCCGGCCTCGCCTGCAGCGGACGCCCTGGCCCCGCCCGCCGCCCGAGGCCCCGCCCGGTCCGGGACCACTTCTCCGCAGGCGGGGCGGGGGCCGAGCGCTCGGGCCACTCGCGGCGGTCCTGGCCCCTCGCCGCCTCCGCCGCGGCCGCCACGGGGATCCCGGGAGCCGCGCGCACCCCCAGCCGGACGAGCCCTGGACGCGGAGAGAGGCGCGGGAGCCCGCAGGGCGCCATGCGAGCCAGGTAGGCGCCGGCGGCGGGGCCATCGGGGCTGGGGGCCGCGAGCTGGCGGGCGGTGTACCCCGATCCCTGATGGGCCTCGCCCCGCGGCCCAGCGGGGTCGCGCGCCCCGGCGGAGCCGATCGCTCACCCGCCGCCTGAGTTTGGGGCTCCGGGTGCCCGGCGCGGCGGGCGCTGGGCGGTTTCGGGGCGACCCCGCTCGCCCTGGGCGCTCCCGGGCACTGCGGGCGGGGCCGGGCCGGGTGCCGAGCGGCTCCGAGCCCCCGCAGGCGCCCGGCCGCCCCCTCCTCGCCGCCGGCTCGGCCCTGGGAGTGGCCCTGGGCGGCGGGACGCGTCCTCCGAGCGCAGATCCCGGCGCGCTGGGCTTGCCCGGGCCTGGGTCGCCGAGAGGGCTTGCGGGGGTCGGGGAACCCCCCACGGCGCAGTACTGGGGCGGAGGGAGGAGCGCGCGGGCACCGGTTAAACTTAGTGACAATGCACATTTCAACTTCTTCGGAGAGCCCTCCTCGAGGATGAAATTGAAAACTCTGGTTTCTAGGTTGGCGATCGGATGACCAGGCAGTCGCGCGGTGGCAGCGCCGGCGGCCGCGGCCGGGACCGGCTGGGATAGAGGAGCGTTGTTCTCCAAGTAGTGTTTACCGCGAAGCCGCTTGGCGCCGCGGACGGAGTCGGTGAGGGTCTAGCTTTGAGTCGGGAGGATTCTAGTCTGGCCAGGCCGTGCAGACCGGGCGGCTGGCGGTGAATACCCCAGAGGGCTGGCCATATGGACCGGAGGGCTGGCGATTCCCGGGTGTGGGGCGCCCCGAGATGCCGCGGCAGGAGCCTCGGAGAAGCCGGCGGGGCGCTCTGTTCCGAGAAGGTTGTGGAGCCCGGCGAATCAATGAGATGAGGAAAGGTACACTGTGCTGGATTTTATTCGTGCTTATTCTTTGTGTTAGTGCAGCAGATTGGTACCGTGTGATTTGTCAGTAATAATAATAAAGTTCACATAACTTTTGTCCTGATTACAAAAGCCATGCGTGCCCAGAGCAGGAACGCTGGAAATAAATAGCACAACAGAGCTATCCCTGATCCCACAGTTGCTACCGGCTTTCCTTGTTTACATTTGTGGGGTCCCAGCCTTGCGATTTAATCATTCTGTTACCTCTGAGCCTTTCTTGCCTAAATCAAAGAAACCCCTGTATGCAATCCTCCCCTCCCCACCCTTTTAAATGTGATGATCTCTGGGGTCCAGAGGGGGCCTGGCTCTCCCAGGAAGAAGTTTCTGCTTCCCATGATCCCCCTTCCAGGGAGCTGGGGTTCTCCATGAGAGGGTGGGCCCAGGTGGACAGAAGGGGAGCCCTGGTGTCTCTCCCCCTGCTCTGTGGTTTGGGTTCCTTGCCTTGTAAAACGGATGGTAATGATTCTCCATCTGCTTCTTGGACCGTCATAAAAATTAATAGGTGGTTTGCAGAGCATTCTGACATCCTCGGGTGGACAGAGGCTGTGCTTGAATGTGCCGGGGAGGGTTTTGCTGTTCTCTGTTGTCATCCAGGAGAACAGGCTGTCGCCCACCTGGCCATCCTGCCCAGGAAGCAGACTCAGGACAGGTCTGATGCATCCCAGAGAACATTCCGAGTAGCCCTGTCAGCACCGGCTAAATCCCTCCAAGTGTGGAGCTGGGAAGGAGCTGGGTCTCTCAGACCCTCTCCCTGCGCGCTGCCTTCTGCAAGTGGGCACTGCTGTTAGGTGCCATCCAGTCATGGATTTCCCCAAGTGAGGGGATATTGAGGCCAGCTGCCCACCGGTCTGTAGGAGGCCCGCGAGGAAGAAGGGGTTCTGGGAGGCCACGTGAGGTGAAGAACCTGGTTTCCCTGGGGTTGGCTTGGTGGCTCACGTGTTTTACTGACTGAACAATGACTGGCTCAGACGCTGGCTGCAGGGCAGCCCAAGAGGCTTCCGTGGGCTTTTGGGTTTTTTCCTGTTGTCTTGAGGTTCAGGCACCACGCTTTAATGCCCTTAAAGAACAATGACCTGGCAATCCATTCCCGAGGCAATCCCGAAACAGCCATTGAAAACCCTATGAGGGTCCCTATGAGTCCGATACCCACTCGACAGCACCTAACAACACACAACAAGGTTTGCTAACTCCAGGTGCCAAAAGCCAGCCCTGAAACCAAGCCGGGAGAGGTGCCAGACAGGTTGCTTTTAGTCCATGTTGGGAAGACCCTCTTTCTGTAACGCTCACCCTTGGAGAGTTTCACTTTTTATTGTTGCCCCCCCCCCCCAGCACCTTGATCTGGGCCTAATCAGTTGGTAGATCTGAGCCCAGGCGGAGGATTGGAAGGGCCTAAAAAGTAGGCTGGATAAACTGCTGATAAGGTGTCCTTCACCGGGCCATTGTTAATACAAGTTGTGCTAGTAATGATCTGGGTGGAGGGAGGAAGGGGGGAGTCTTCCTGGAATTTCTCCTGTGCTGTTTGCTAATCCAGCAGCCCGGAATTATTTCCCCTCGAGCTGTTTGAATAGACTTTCTTATTCTGATGTTGGTTTCCAGCCGTACAATAAGATACGAAGTTAAATGATGAATGGGGTTTACGCCCTTCAATCCTGGGCGGCCTCTGGGTTTGACTCCTCTGATCCAGGCCAGCTCTGAGCCCTTGGCTCCCTGAAACTGCGTGGGAGGTGCATGTGCTCCTAGGGAGGAGCCTGCCGTCTTCCCTCGGGGAGCCCTTGACCCCAGTGAGTTTAGAAGCCACTGCGGCCCACGCCGGCTGACCTCATGCCTGGCTCTGGGCACAGTTCTGCAGCTCCCTGTTTGAGGTGTCCGGCGCACACCGCTGCTTAGCAAGCGGCCAACCACGTGGGTTTCCCTTTCCCTTTGCTTTGCTGTTTTCAAATTGGACACCTGGGTTAGGCTGTGTTGCGATTTTTCTTCTGAGACCTGGAAGCCGTCCCCTGGGACCTTCCCCAGGGCCCTAGACATGAGCACCAAGGCTGCTTTGTCCAGAGTGTGCAGCCTGACAACCGGGAACAAGGAAAGGTCACCAAGCTGATTGCAAGATTCCACAGGGAGTGCCCTGGCGGTGTGGTGCCTGAGGCCATCTCCTGTTTACCGGCAGCCTCCCCAGGGCCTGGCTGGGGCCTGGCTCCCCAGTGACTTGCGCAGCATAAGCCTCTCATCCAGCGGCAACTCCCCAAGCCCCAAAACACCCTGGAAAGAATGCACCTACTTATTCACTATGCCTGCAGCCGGAGCCCTGTGGCATCCGATCCTGTCAGATATCGGAAGCTAAACAGGGTCGGGCCTGGTTAGTCCTTGGATGGGAGACTGCCTGGGAACACCAGGTGCTGTAGGCTTAGGAGACGGACCTGGCAACCCACTCCCAAAAATCAATCTGCCATTGAAAACCCTATGGACAGCAGAGAAGCACTGACAATAGTGTTTCGCCTGTTGTACATAGGGTCCCTATGAGTCGGATACCGACTGGATGGCACCTAACAACAACAACTTATTCACTGTCCTCCAGGAAGCCTTGGCCAGCTATTCAGTGGGCCCAAAGGGGCTGTGTGTGTTATGGAAGGCCATAGCTGAGGCCTGTGGCTGCAGGGACCAGCCCCTATCTGTCCTGGGCAGGAAACACAGGATGTATTTTATAAATGAAGGGGTGTCGGGTGGGTTTAAGGAGGGAAGGGCTGAAATCCCGTATAGAGCATCCACACTGTCCTGCCCACCTACCAGGCGACAGCACCCTCTCCAACGCCAACAGGCCAGTAAGGCTTTAAGGGAGTCAAATGGTGCCCTGAACCCCCCCAACAGACCTCAAGATTTGGGGCATTTGTTGTGAGGACAGAAATAGGCATCATTGTCTGCGGACTCCCCCACACCAGGCCCTGTGTACCCACTTTTCGGAGTCCTCACAGCTACAACGAGGTGTTTGGGAATTGAGGTAACTCCTCCACCCCAGTCGCTTTGTGCAAGCTGGGGTTTGAAAGTGGATCTGTCCAGCGCAGAGCCCCAGAGCACACCCTCTGGGTGTGCTGAAATGAAATGACCAAATGCCGCTGTCAGTCGTGCGTTTGGGAAGAGTTAAGACACCCGTGGGGGAATCGGAGGGTTCTGCCTTGCACAGTTATAAATGAGCTTGTGCTCTGAAGGCGAGGAAGCAGCAAATACCCGCGAAGGCGTCGTCTCCGCTTGGTGGAAGGCGGCCAGCGGGCACCTTTGCTCCTGAAGGCAGCATCCGCGCCCGGCCTGTCTGCAGGGTGAAGCCTGATGCGTTGGGAAGATTGCGATTCTGAAGTTGGGGTGGCTCGGGCGGGATCTGAAGTCTGCCTTTATACCACGTGAGAGGGTGTTCTGGGCAGATGAGGTCACTGGAGTAGGATTATAGGAAAGCTGTTAAGTAAATGTAAGATAAGGGCTCCGCCTTCCTCTTTACAATCAAATAAATGACATCCTAATGAGATTATTCTTATCTGCTCAATAAAAGCTTGTCTCTCAAGGGCTCCCTGCCGATGCCAGTTAGAGCCCAACTCTCCTGAACAGATTGAAAAGAATCCTTTCTTTGAAAGGATTTTATGGTTCCAAGTTCTTATTCAGTCTTCTCCCCCTGGCCATCCTGGGGAACCTGGGAGCCTCCTAAAGCCTCCAGGTCTAAAACAAGCTTTTCCAGCCTACAGTGTAGGAGGTCCTGAGCCAGGCAGAGGCTGGGAACCTGCTCCGGAGCAGAAAACAAGCGCCTGGATGGGACTATCTGCCAATTTCTGTGGTGTAAACACTCCCACCTTGGCTGCTTTTAAGCTAACCAGTGTGAGCTGGCCACATTCCTGAGCATTTAACCATCCGTGGGAGCCGAAGGGAGCTGGCTCCCTCCCCCTTTCACTGTGCCGAACCCCCCACCCCCAGCCCCTTATGTGATGAGGAAATTGCCTAGCTTGTGCTTGGGCTGTGTCTACCAGGGAGCAGCGCCGGGAAAGGATTTGGGAGTCACCAAGCGACCTAATTTGGCTGGCAAGAGTGCTTAAAAATGCAGAAGATGGCCAGGCGTGGTGGCGCATACCTGTCATCCCAGTGGCTCGGGAGGCGGAGGCAGGAGGATCGCAAGTTCAGGACCAGAGGCAGTCTGTGTAATTTAGCGAGACCCTGTCTCAAAAAGTAAAAAAATGGGGTGCAGCGCAGTGGTCCAGCACTTGCAAAAGCATGCAAGCTCGAGGCCCTGGGTTCAACCCCCAGTACCGCAAAAATAAATAAATAAATACATAAAAATAAAAATGCAGACGATGCATACCTTCTAGGCAACCCCCAAATTGAATCAGACTCTGTAGGTGTGTGGCCCCAACCTCCATGGTTTTTAAAAGTCCCCCAGGCGATGCTCAGATGAACCCAGGGCTGGGCACCACCGATAGAGTGATAAACCTGTGTGAGAAGACGTTGGAGAGGCAGCTTGGGGCTGGGCATGGCAGGCCCCGAATTTGAGGTAAAGGAGCTGAGATTTCCCCTTGGGCAGAAGGCTCAGAGCGCGTGAGGAAGCGCAGGTTCCTGGGAGAGGCTGGCCGAGGCCAGTCTTCCCAGCTGCCCGCTGTCTGCCTCCCCTCAGTGGCCTTTTGCCTCCACAGGGGGTGGCCAGTGCTCCTTGCTTGGCTTTGGGTGCTTCTGCTGGCCTGGGGTGGGTATGATGAGCCCACCTCCCATCCGTGTGAAAGCAGAGACCGGGAACCCAGGGTGGCTTCCTGGGACCACCCAGGTAAAGAATGGAGCCGCTCGGGGCTCCAGGGTCCTGTCTGAGGGCTTTTTAAGAGTCCTTGAGCTTTGTGCACACACAAGTGGCTTATTTTTGTCTCCATCGTCATTAGCAATAAAATTAATTTATGTGAGAACTTTCTGGGGTGGCAGAAAGCAGTGGGAGCTTCCTGTCCTTCGACCTCAGCCAGTCTTGGTTAGCAGGTCTGGACCAGGAAGGGGCAGACACAGCCCCTGGGTGCACAGTTTAAGGAGGCACCGGGTCTCAGGGTTGTTGCATGCAGGGCAGGGAAGGTTGGTTGGAGAGAGGCAGGCCTGGGCTCTTCTCAGATTTGGAGGCGAGCGTGAGGAAGAACTCGGTGTGAAAGGCAGGAGCTGGGGTTCGCCTCCAGTCACCCCAGGAGGGCTGAGGGGCAGAAGCCACTGGAGATGAGGACAACTGCTGTGTGTCCCTGAAGCCAATGAGGAGAAGGTTGGGCATGGGAGGAGGGGGCCTAGAAGGAGGACATTTGTGGATAGCAGAGGACCGGAGGCCACTGGGTTGGGGTTGTAAGAGCCTTATAATCGAGGGAGTGTGGGCTGGGATTTAGCTCAGTTGGTAGAGCCCTGGGCTGCAGTCTCTGAGGTCCTGAGTTCAATTCCCAGCACCGCATAAATGGGAAAAGGGCCTGGCAATCCACTCCCAAGGCAATCCGGAAACAGTCAGCTATTGACAACCCTATGAGGGTCGCTATGAGTTGGATACCGACTCGACGGCACCTAACAACAACACTCGAGGGAGTGGGGAAGCTTCTAGAAGAAAGGAGAACACAAGAGCCCGTGCTACTTGGGAGATGTAAGAGATGAAAGAAATAGGGCCATCCCTTGAGCGTGTGCAGACTGTGAGAGCCTGTGTTGGGGCAGAGGGCCAGGGATTCCGGAGGTCAGGAGGGCTGACAGCGGGAGTGCGGGTCCCTGGGAAGAGGGGAGTGGCTACAGGTAGAGGGGTGGGGCTCATCAGGAGCAGCTGGTTAAAGTACTTCCCCAGTTACCTTTCCAGGCTGTATATCTATCCGAAGCCTGTTTCCACCAGTCTTTGTGGGAGCCGGGGGTCTCATTTGTCCATTTGTCCTGAGGGATATGGGCTGGGATTTAGCTCAGTTGGTAGAGCACTGCTCTGCAGTCTCTGAGGTCCTGAGTTCGATTCCCAGCACCACAAAAATGGGAGAAGGACCTGGCAATCCACTCCCAAGGCAATCCCAGAACAATCTGCCATTGAAAACCCTGTGAGGGTTGCTATGAGTCGGACACGACTCGATGGCACCTAACAACAACAACAACAACCACAACGTGAGGATACAACACAGGTTGCAGCCTCCCTGGGCGCAGGCCCCGGCTTCCTGAGGCCAGGAGCTGCCTGTGCACATGGCCCGGCGCCGGTCCAGCCGTTCCCAGGTCTGCCTCCCCTCTAGTCCGGGGGTGCAGAAACCCCTCAGGCACATGGTACGCCCTCCGCAGCAGCAACCAGCAGGGCGAGAGAGCCTCTGGCTGGCCAAATGAAAACAGGGTGGTGGCTTCATCTAACCATCCTGTGACAGCTCTAATCGTCTCGTCAGAGCATCTTGACAGTTTAAAACATACAACAGAGGACCAGAGTAACTTCTGGCCTTAAGAATCCTGGCTTATGCATAATAAATCGGCTTCCTTGCGAATGCTGTCAAGTGGCCGTCGTGGAATTGTATGCAATTTAATTTTTAATCCAGGCAGATTTACTCTGCCTTCCTTTACCCATGTTATGCTATTGCCCTTCATGAAAAGATTTAAAAATGTAATAGCCCTGGGACACAAAGAGGTAAATGGAATACCCTTTAAAAAATGCATGTACAGTTACACGTTTTTAAATCACCTAAGACTTGTGGCCGTGGTGGAGTGGCCACGGTGAAGTGTGACCTCACATATTTGTATGTGCCCACGCATAAATGGTCTGCTGGGATTTAGCTCAGTTGGTAGAGCACTGCACTGCAGTCTCTGAGGTCCTGAGTTCAATTCCCAGCACTGCAAAAATGGGAGAAGGACCTGGCAAGCCACTCCCAAGGCAATCCCGAAACAGTCAGCCATTGAAAACCCTATGAGGGTCACTGTGAGTTGGATACCGACTTGACGGCACCTAACAACAACAACATGGGAGAAGGGCCTGGCAATCCACTCCCAAGGCAATCCCGAAGCACTTAGCCATTGAAAACCCTATGAGGGTCGCTATGAGTTGGATACCGACTCGACGGCACCTAACAACAATAACAACAACAACAATGCATAAATGGAAAATAAAGGTCCCATGTTTAGATCTAACTGAAAACCATTCGTCAGAGCTGGTGTGACACATATAGTGCGCTCCTGCTGCGCAGTGCAGGAGCTGGTGCGGGGCCGTGGCAAAGACAGGCAGCCCTGTTCTTCCTGCTCGGTTGGTGCTCGCTGTTTGTGCTAACTCCGTCCACACATCCCTCGCAAAAGTTGTGTTTTCCTGTTTTTTCTTTTGTGGTTTCAGAGGTCCGGATGCAAGGTTTTCTGGCCGGTGCGGGGCGGCATTGGCTAGCTCGCCTTTGCAGGTGGGGCCAGGAAACCAGCAGTTTGGCTTTGCCCTCTCCCCACGCCCAAGGGGCCGGTGCCAACGATGGGTGACATCAAGGTCCATCCCCGTCCAGCCATCAACTACCGGGTGACCACAGTTACTTCGCACACAGTTTGGCTTATGTTTTGTTAAAACCACCTGTGGTTTCGGGGGCGTTCAGGGAGAGGGAAAGACATGTCACTGTTGGGGCACGCACGTGGCGCTCCCTTGAAGTTGTTGTTGTGGTTGTTAGGTGCCTTCGAGTCGTGTCGGACTCATAGTGACCCTTATAGGGTTTTCAATGGCTGATTGTTTCGGGGTTGCCTCGGGAGTGGGCTGCCACGTCCTTCTCCCGTTTTTGTGGTGCTGGGACTCAAACTGGGGACCTCAGAGACTGCAGAGCGGCGCTGTACTAACTGAGCTAAATCCCAGCCCCCTCCTTGAAGTATCTGCGCTCTTTAACATAGGAGTTTCTCTGTGGTTTCAGAGTCTCCCTGAATTCATTGGGTCTTCCCCCCCATGCTGCTGGAAGTCGCTGTTTCTTGGTGATCAGTCAGCTATGAAAAACACTGGTTTGGAGAACGGGAAGTCACCTTGCCCAGGAAGATCCTTACTGAGAATGAAACGACTAACCATCTAGCACATTCTTCCACCACCAGGCCGTTGTTGCGGAAGAGCTGAAAGGAGAGGTTGGCAGGCTGAAATAGGAGAAGTTCCTTTTCCCGTGGCCTCTCCAGTGGCTCTTTGTTGGGCCTGTTCTATTTAGGGGGAGGGTCCCCCTGCAAAAGAGGCTGCCTTGCGCCACATCCCTGGGTGCCAATCTTGGGCTCGTTTATACTTGGAGGCTCAGCTCTTGACTCTATGAAATGATGATCATGCACGCCTGTAATCCCAGTGGCTGGGGAGGTGGAGACAGGAGGATCGCAAGTTCGAGACCAGAGGCAGTCTGCGTAACTTAGCGAGACCCTGTCTCAAAAAGTAAAAAAAAAAATGGGCTGAGGTGCAGCTCAGTGGTCCAGCACTTGCAGAGCATGCAGGCGCGAGGCCCTGGGTTCAACCCCCAGTACCGCAAAAAAAAAAAAAAAAAAGAAAAAAAGAAAAAAAGAAATGATGATGGCAGTGCTGAGACATCAGATAAACGTCCCCACGTGGTTTGCTGTGCCTCTGGCTTCATTGTCATCTTCCTGTGTTGACATTCCAATGTCGAGGAGGGATTTTTTTTGTTGTTGTTCTGTTTACCAGCAGTAGGGATGGAACCCAGGGCCTCCTGTGTGCTAGGGAAACGCTGTACCACTGAGCCGCACCCCCAGCCTGTCCTCTGTTGAATTCAGGCCTATGCTCAGCACGCAGATCCTGGTGACTTACGGCTCCTTTGGAGGCTCGTGCGTGCGTGCACTGTAGTTTATTCAGAAATACTGAGTAAATGGAGTGATTTGGTGTCTAGGGAAGTGACCTGGTCAGGGAGTGACCAGCCAGGGAGGCGCACTGGCCAGATATATCTCACTGTGAGAACTGAATGGATTGTAGGGGTTGGCTGGGAATTTCTAGGCATTCCGTCTGGCCTTTGAAAAGAGTGAATGAGGCTGGGCGCGGTGGCGCACACGTGTAACACCAGCCGTTTGGGAGGCGGAGGCAGGAGGATGGCAAATTCAAGACCAGAGACAGTCTGTGTAACCTAGCGAGACCCTGTCTCAAAAAGGTAAAAAAAAAAAAAAAAAAAAAGGGCTGGGGGTGCAGCTCAGTGGTCCAGTACTTGCAAAGCATGCAGGCAAGAGGCACTGGGTTTAATCCCCAGTACAAAAAAAAAAAAGAGTGAACGATTACTTTGACCTGTCACTCCATTCGCCAGGAGGAGGAGAAACTGCAGGCTGAGCTCCAGGCCAGAGCTGGGGTTGGTGTGCCCTGCCTGGCAGCGTGGAAGGGTCAGCAGGAGTTGCTGAAGACTCTGGCCTGGTGTGCAAGAGGTCCTTAGCTGCCCTGCCACCGCGGGATGGGCGGGGTTTGAGATGCATCTTGTGTCCAACGTAAGAACTTTATAAGTAAATGAATTGTTTGGGATGAATTGTTTGGGGAATAGGCCCTGATTTTTTTTTTTTTTTTTCTTTGAGAAAACCTCTTTTTAGCTGGGTTCTGTCACACACACCTATAATCCCAGCAGCCTGGAAGGCGGAGGCAGGAGGATTGCAAGTTTGAGGCCCGACACAGCCTGTGTAGTTAGCAAGACCCTGTCTCAAAATAAAAAATTTTTAAAAGAAATGGGCTGAGGATGTAGCTCAGTGGCCGAGCACTTGCAAAGTATTTGGGGACCCTGGGTTCAATCCCCAAGTACCACCAAGAAATAAAGAAAAAAAGCTCTTTTAAGTTGTTTATTATTATTATTATTATTATTATTATTATTACTATTATTACTACTACTCCATTAATGACATGTTCTGGAGAAGGACCCAGCAACCCACTCCCAAAAATCAATCTGCCATTGAAAACCCTATGAACAGCAGAGAAGCACTGACAATAGTGTTTCGCCTGTTGTATACAGGGTCGCTATGAGTCGGATACTGACTCCACAGCACCTAACAACAACAATAATGATATGTTCATTTTGGAAACATTTAGAAAACATTAAAGGAGAAAAAGCTCACATTTAAGATGTTTTTATTACTCAAGTAACTACTTGTTCATTTTAGAAACATAGGAAGATGTTGTTGTTGTTAGGTGCTGTCAAGTCGGTATCCGACTCATAGCGACCCTCTGTACAACAGGGGAAACACTATTGTCAGTGCTTCTCTGCTGTTCATAGGGTTTCCAATGGCAGATTGATTTTTGGGAGGGGGTTGCCAGGTCCTTCTCCCAAGCCTACAGCTTCTGGTGTTCCCAGGCGGTCTCCCATCCAGGTACTAACCAGGCCCGACCCTGCTTAGCTTCTGAGATCTGCCGGGATCGGATGCCACAGGGCTATGGCTGCAGGCAGGAAGATGTTAGAGGGTAAAAAGTCCACATCAGTGGAGTTCTGCCACCCAGGACAATGCAGCAGTGTGGGTTTTTGAGATTTTACAGCATTTTCACAAACAGACAACAGACATTCCAAACAAAAGCAGGACCAGACAGCGGGACTTCCCTGTGTTCCCGACACTC
>VMDO01027518.1:0-15706 GCA_007922755.1 Pedetes capensis
AAAAAAAAAAAAAAAACTTAGCTTGAGAAGAATAAACCACTAAGATAATGGATACTCATTAAAGAATAAGAAGATTAAAAAGCAGACAAAGCCAAAGAAGATTCTATAGTTGAATTTAAATAGTTCCTCATAACCACCACACATCCCCTATTATTTTAATAAAATGTATTTAATCCAATTGGTATGACTTCAGTCATTAATTATAGAGAAAGCATTTGAGTTTCAGTTACAAACAAAAAGCCAAAACAACTTTTTAAACACTACTTACTCACTCATTGCTTTACAAAAAGATGCAAACAGTTGCATAATAAAAGCAAATAAATCACAGGGAGGGAAATAAGATATTCAAGGTTAGTTTAGCATATGGAAATGCCTACCACAATGCACTCAGCAGATGCAGAGATGTACAAAACCGTTGACCTCCTAGTGTTCAAAGCAATCAGAATAAAATTCAGAGACATAGTGTCTATCATGTTAGGGAGGTGAGGAAAAGGGGGAGCTACTTGTTTAAAAGAGATCTATCTTCTACTGATACTGTGGTCTTAGAAGGATTTCTCATTTAAGACACTGTAAAGAGAAAGCTATTCCATGCATTGAGTGATGTCTTCAATAACATCCACACAAAAGGAAAGCTAGCGAGGCTCTTGTGATTGTTTCTTTTAATGTCCAGAGGATAAACTGGTGGTAAAATGCCCAAGTGCAATTCAGTAAAAGCAATTCTATCAGGGGCCAAGACATTGCCATTCAAGTGCATAGCTCCCTGGTGGTCTCAAATCCGGATTTAGTCCATTCGAATCTAAGGGATAATAACCTTTCAGGTGTTCAGAAGATACTCATCATAATGGGAAGAATGTCTTCATTTCAGTCTTTCTAAAGTTACAGGATTAAAAAAATAAGAAAAGGTAATTCCTCAAATTAAGTTTCAATCAAAGAAATGCCATCCTTCTGTGAAATAGGACAAGAAAGTCAAACAGCGGGATGATTTAATGATCAGCTCTCCAGAAAGGGAGTCACCATGGGAAATTTCTGTTTTGATATAGATATATATATTTTTTCTTTCTGAGGCCATAGAACTAGTAACATTTTTATCTGGCCTTACTGTCTATCAAGGATAACTTTGAAACTTCAAAGGCCATGTTTAGAAAATGAAAATAGCTCCCAATTTTATTCCTTTTCACTTAAAGCCAGCATGTAAAAATGGCAATTCTTTTAATCCTAAGGAAAAATGCTTTTAGACAAACTATGTAGTGTTCTTTTTTTCCTGAGAATAAATTAAAAGTAATGTGGAGAAACTATTATAGATAATGCATTGGCACAGTAGGCAACTAAAAACAGTACAGGTAGAAATCATAATAGCTCTCCACCAACTCTGACTTTATACATCTAAGACTTGATATAGTTAATGGAGGCCTTGAGGGCAACAATAAAATTAAATACTATACTCATAGATGAAGAATCTAATTTTCCCTTTTAATAGCAGCTATTTTACATATTATTAGAGATTATAAAATAGTAATGGACTTATTTAGGATGCTGCTATTTTACATGAAATACATTCCTATTTTCTGAATTCATGTTAGTCCATATCTTTTCTTCCACCCTCAAAAGACTGAATTCTACTCTGGGGTGTAGAGGAGGACCACACAACACCCACCAGAGGTTTCCCTGACAACAAAACCTGTCCATCCATCTGTGATCACAGTGTTTCCATCCAACAGCTGATCACCTCATTGACAAGGAGGACAAGAAGAAGGAAATGATCAGGCGTTTTTGTTATTGTTATTGCTTGTTTTTCAGTATTAGAAGGTTGAACCTAGGACCTTGTACATGTAAGGCAAGTGCTATATCCTTAGCTCCTTTTCTATTATTTTTTATTTTGATACAAAAGTCTCACTAAGTTGCACAGGCTGCCTCTGGACTCAAATGTACAATCCTCCTGCCTCAGCCTCCCAAGTTACTGGGATTACAAGTGTGCACTATGGCACTATGGTGCCTGTTGTAACAATTGTGTTTTATCTACAGTTTTATCTACAGGTACTTTCAGGTAGCCTAGTATACATCCCAGTATATCTTAGTTTTTAATCCTCTTATCCTGTTACCAAATCCTATTTGGATAAAGTGTTCCTTAAAGAAAATTTTAATCTGAAATTATCAGATTTGCCTTTTATTTCTAGGTGAACACAATATCAGAAATTTTCAGTCAATTAATATGTTGAATCTTACATATTTAGACATTTCTAAATAAATAAAGGGCTGGGATTTAGCTCAGTTGGTTGAGTAGTGCTCTGCAGTCTCTGAGGTCCCGAGTTCAATTCCCAGCAAAAAAAAAAAAAAAAGGGAGAAGGAAGTGGCAATCCACTCCCAAGGCAATCCCAAAGCAATCAGCCATTGAAAACCCTATGAGGGTCGCTATGAGTCCGTCACGACTCCAGGGCACCCAACAACAACAACATATAAATAAAATTAACAGGATGTATTAATATTGTATTACAGCATAAATGATTAGGTAGCATGTAAATCCAAGTAAGATATTAATCGATGAGTCAGAGCCAAAATATTTTAAAATATTTAGTTTTCATAAGCATTATCTTACTCTTTAAATTTTATTAGCAAATTTTTCTGAACACTTTTTAACTCTTTAAATATTTTTAAATAATATATAAGCTAAGATCAATGTAATTCCATAAACCTTAAGAAAACCTCTAATTTTTATACAAATTCTAGATTTTAAAACTAACTGGCATATTACTAAATATAAATATGATGGAGATTTTATTTTTCTAAATGTGTTTAGATTAGAAGAAAAATCAGGCAAGAGTCCATTCTACATGACTCTGAATTTTGAAATCCTCAAATCTTTGAAAACTAAAATTTATCACTCATTTAGTGGGAAAACTCGATATGAATTGACAATGATACTATATATAGTGTTGTAAAATCATATTTGGTTTGAATAATTACTTATTACACTTTCAAAGTATATGTTCATCCAGATTCCTCAAGAATATGTGTATATCCCTCAAGATATATATATATATATAGATAGATAGATAGATAGATAGATAGATAGATAGATATAGATATAGATATAATATGTAACTAACAACAGCAATACACACACATACATATATTTACAGAAGTACAGAAAATTTTGACTTCTGTTGCCAAAGGAATAGTGGTTCTAAGTCAGTACATCACTCACTATGGACAGATAGATATATGAGGTGGACAGTTTGCATATCAAAATAAGAAAAGTCATTTCTTTTAACTCACTGAATAAAATAATATTTCTGAGTGGAAACTGATATAAACAAAAAAAACCAAATAGAGAAAAAGAGAGGGCTCTTCCTTACAATAGGAAATAAACTATATCATGTTGTTGTCGAGTTGGGTGCAACTCATAGCAACCCTACCTAGAACATATGAATCATTCCCTAACACTGTGCTATGCTTGGCACTATGTCAGTGCTTCTTTGATATTCATAGTGTTTTCCATGGCTGATTGTTTTTGGGGAATGGGCTCCTGGGTTCTTCTCCCAAGCCAACTGTATTCTCAAGTGGTCTCCTACCCAAGTACTAACCAGGCCTGACCCTGCTTAGCTTCTGACATCTGACTGGATCAGATGCCAGGGCAATATGGCTGCAGGCAAACTATATTTACATCTATATATATTAGATATAGATATTAGATGTGATTAGAAAATAGCCAATGGTTGTTACACTATTAGGAGAAAATATGATTAGCATCACAATATTCACATAGTTTCAAAAATAACTATTTTTCTTATAAATCATAAGTAAAGGTAATAACTTTATGGTTCAGAAACCTAGTAGACATCATTCTAAAAAATGTGATTAAATTCAGCAACACTAATACTGAGACAAACCAGCATCATATTCCTCTTGATGTCATTTGCCAAAGACAAGAGAAAAAAAATCACTTCCAGAGCATCCTGCCACTAATGTATAAATTGAATTCATTCATGAAAAATTATCAGATAAATCCAGGTTTGAGGGACATTCTGACCTTTACCTCTCAAAATAAAATCAAGGTCAGGAGAAACAAAAAAAGATGGAGGAAAGTACCAAGTTGCAGAAGAGACAAAAGTAAATGTCATTACAAATCACATAATTTTTGATAAAAAATCATCTGCAATTGAATTCACTCAAGCAAAAGAAAAATTCTTCTGCATTTTATCTAGGGTATGAAAATGGTGCTAATACTGATGTAGATGAAATGAACATTCACTTCTAAGAAAATGCAGTAAGAAAAATTATTTAATAAAGGAAGTTAAAAAGCAACCTTTTAACGGCTACAAAGGACTGAAATAAGTGAATGAAAAAGAACAGAGAATACATACATAATAGAAGAAAATTAGAAACAGGGAAAAAAAAGAAAGGACAGGCAAGGTGGTTCATGCTTATAATCATAGCAATCAGGGAGCTGAGACAGGATGCTAAGAAGTTTGATATAAACCTAGCCTACATAGCAAGTTCTTGGCCAACCTGGCCTACAAAACAAATGAACAAATAAGTACATAAATACATTTTTAAAACTGGGAAGAAACACAGGCAATTATGATAAAAGATGTAAGGAGTATTCAGTACTAGATAACTGTGAAGCAACACAGTGAATTGTTATATTATAGTGTAAAATATAATTGCTTTTTTCAATAGAAAAATGTTTGACATCATCAACTATGTTTTAAAGATTTAAATGATTCATTAGGAGCCAAAATGTTGAATGCACTCAAACGTAAAGTAACTTTAAAAAGTGTGTGTTTTATGAGAAACAGGAACCTCGAATAGCTCTCTTGTGAGGGAGATTTCAATAGGACTGTTATGTTATGTTCACTATTTAAAAGTATATATATAGGGAGATTCAAAGAATACAGCAGGAATTTTATTCTGCAAGGAAAAAGTTGTGAAGTATATTTTATAGAAGTTAAGGAAATCAAAACAAAAATAATGGAAATTTCTGAAAATAAATATAAACTAATTAAGAGTAATTCATCAAAGAATAGAGCTCTCCAATATAATTACTTTTGAAATTTCATTTTATATAAGTACATAGGCATTCACTCTAACCTGCATGAAATATTCATGAACAATTATATCTTATGTATGGTGTCAAAACCAGGAATTTCACATTAGTACACAAAGTATTTGTGTTATTTTAATCTTCTTACAGCAACTATTTTAATACAAAGTCCAGGAATATTAGAAGGTGTCATATTCTGTGTGTGTGTATGTGTGTGTGTGTGTGTGTGTGTGTGTGTGTGTGTGTGTGTGTGTAGTACTGGGGGTTGAATCCAGGGCCTTGCACTTGCATGCTTTGTAAGTGTTGGACCACTGAGCTGTACCCCCCAGCCCATTTTTTAGTTTTTGAGACAGGGCCTCACTAAGTTATGAAGACTGCCTCTGGTCTCGAACTTGCCATACTCCCGCCTCCGCCTCCAGAGCCACTGGGGTTACAGGCGAGCACCTGCCTAAGCCTTCAGATTCTTAATACTAAACTTTTTGTTCAAAATCTGTTTGGTATTATTCATTTAATACAGACAATAAAATTAACAAAATTGCCACATCTTTTCTTTTCAGAATGGGAAATTAATCTTTTGTTTTTTACTTTCTTTCTCTTTTTAAAGTACTGATGGTTTTAACCCAGGGCCTGTGGATGCAAGATAGGTGCTGTAACCATGAACTGCACTCCCAGATCCTTTATTTTATTAAATTTTATTTTAAGACAGGTTCTCACTATGTTGTGCAGGCTGCCTCTGGGCTCAAATCTGTGATCCTTCTGCCACAGCCTCCTGAGTTGTTGGGATAACACGCATGTGCCATGGCAACCAGTTATTTTATTTATTTATTTATTTATTTATTTATTTATTTATTTATATTGTTATTTAAGCAGAATATGGTAAAATGGGTTCATCATGAGATTGCCATAGAGTTGAATCATGTATTATACCCTTGGTCTATTCCTCATTCCCTGGTCCTAGTGTGTAGATTCCCGCATAATCAGGATCTTGGCTCCATGGATCAACAATAATACAAAAAGTCACACAAGATACAGAAAAGTGAAAGTTTTATATTGAACAGTGGGGAAAATACTGATGAACAGTTAAATAAGAGTGCAACTAAGAGGGTGGAGAACAGAGCTTCTGAATACACAGAAAGGGATCCCGAGAGAGAGGGCGAGAGACCGAGAGAGAGAGAGAGAGAGAGAGAGAGAGAGAGAGAGGAAGTCTCCAGTGCTCCAGCGCAAGCTCCAGTGCTCTAGGAACTCACAGAACTCACATGTGGGTCCTGGCTAGGAGTACATATTGCGTCTAGGGCTGTGTTGACAGGCCCAGAGTGAGTGGCATCAGGACTCTGCCCAACGTTCTCAATTGGGCCTTTCAAGCCTTGTAGTTTGGTTGGTTCTGCTAGTCCTCTGGTTGACCCTGGCAAGGCCAAATCCCTACCCAATTCTCTAGAGCAACTGTAACTATTCATTTTCTGCCAATAATAATCAAGGGCTAAAAGAAATAAAGACTGTTGCTTTAGGTGGAAACCTGACTCGAGAGTTTTTTTATTCTTTTCTGCCAAGCAGTTTATGCTTCCTCTAATGCCCATGGCCTCCTAGTCCTTTCCCTCCACCAGTTCCCCTTTCATTAGTACCATTTTACGAAGCCTTTATCTGTTTCTAGTGTATGTTTTGGGTTTCAGTATCAAAAAGCAGGTGACTAATTGAATGAGTTTATTTCTGGTTTCTCTATTGTATTCCATTGATCTTCATGCCTGTTTTTGTGCCGCTACCAAGCTGTTTTTCTGACTACAGCCCTATAATATAATTTGATATCAGGCATTATGATATGTCTTGCATTTCTCTTTATGCTGAAGACTGTTTTGGCCACTTTTGTTGTTGTCATTGCTTGTTTCCACATGAATTTTCGGCTTTTATTTTTCTACTTCTGTACTTTATGTCATTGGAATTTTGATAGAGATTGCATTGAATCTCCATCTTTGCTTTTGGAAATATAGCCATTTTCACAATATTAATCCTGCCTATCCATGAGCAAAGGAGGTGTTGCCATCATTTAGTGTCTTTGTCTATTTCTTTCTTTAGTGTTTTGAAGTTTTTATTGTATATTTTTGGTTCTTTAGATTTATTCCTAGATATCTGTTGAGTCTTTTGGAATGGGATTGTTGTTTTGATTTCTTTCTCATTGTGTTTATTGTTGGTATGTAGAAATGCTAATGATTTTTGAATATTGTTGTGTGTCCTGCTACTTTGCTGAAAGTACTTATTAGATCTAAGAGTTTCCTGGTGGAATCTTTAGTGTCTTTTAAGTAGATGATCATGTTGTTTGCAAATAGGGATAATTTAACTACTTCATTCCTTGATGCTTTGGCTAGAACTTCAATAACTATACTAAGTAAGAGTGAGGAGAAAGAACATCCTTGTTTCTTTCCTGATTTGAGAGGACATTCTTGCAGTTTTCCCATTTAGTATTATATTGGCTACAGTTTTGCTTTACATAGGCTTATAATATTCAAGAAATTTCCACATATAGCTAGTTTCTTCAGGCATATATAATGAAGCAATTTTGAATTTTGTCAAAGGCCTCTTCTGCATCTATTGAGATGATTTCATTTTTGTCTCTGAGTCAATTTATGTGCTGAATTACATTTATTAATTTGCATATGTTGAACCAGGCTTGCATCTGTGGAATGAAACTTACTTGGTCATAATGTATAATCTTTTTTTATATGTTGCTATATTTAGTTTGCAAGTATTTTGTCGAGGATTTTTACTTCAATGTTCATCAGTGAAATTGGTCTGTAGTTTACTTTTTTAATTGTGTCCTTATGTGGTTTTGGTATCAGGGTGATACTGGATTCACAGACTGAGTTTGGTAGTAATCCTTCCTTTACTATTTTATGGAATAGTTTGAGGAGGATAAGCATTGATTCTACTTTACATGCCAGGTAGAATTCAGCTCTGAAACTGTCGGGATCTGGGGTTTTTATATTGGGAGATTCTTTATTACTGCCTCATTTCTTTTAACCTGTTGAAGATCTGTTTAAATTATTTATATCCTCTTGATTTAATTTTGGCAGGTCATATATGTTAAGGAATTTATCCATTGCTCCTGTATTTCATTTTTTGAGGGGAGTAAAATTTCTTGAAGTAATCTCTGATGATTATCTGCATTTCATTAGTATCTGATATAACGACCCCCTTTTACATCTAACTTTATTAGTTTGGATCTTTTTGGTTAAGGGTTTGTCACTCTCAATTATCTTCTCAAAGAATTAACTTTTCATTTTGTTGATTTCTGCCCTGATCTTAGTTATTTCTTTTCATCTACTGCTTTTGCGTTTGAATTATTTTTTTTTTTTGTCATGCCTGAAGATACATCATTATGTTATTTATTTAGACTTACTTTCTCAGGAACTACTCATAGCTGTAAATTTCCCTCATAAGGCTACCTGTGCTGTATCCCAAATAACTCAACAAGAAATAACAAACCAAATAACCAAATATGTGTTTTTCAATCTCCATGTATGTGTAAAGTTTTGTAGTTTCTCTTGTTATTAATTTCCAATTTTATTCCATTGTAACCTGATAGCATGTAAGGAATGGTTCTCATTTTCCTGTATTTGCTAAGACTTGTTGTGATTGAAAATGTGCTCTATTTAAAAAAAAATTCCATGTGGTTCAGAGAAGAATACATATTCTGCATTTGTTGGAAGAAATGTTCTGTACATGTCTGTTAAGTCCATTTGGTCTATGATGTTGTTTAACTTTCTTTTTTCTGTTGGTTTCTCTTTGGATAATTTGTCTTTTAATAAGAAGCAAGTGTTGAAGCCACCTATTCTTATTATTTCTGAACTTATCTATTTCTTTTTGGCCAGTAGTGTTTGTTTTATGAAATTTGGTGTACGATAATTTGGTGCCTATTCACAATAATTATTTCTTGTTGAGCTATTGCTCTTTTTATTAATATGTAATGACCTTCTTTGACTCTTTTGATTAATTTTCATCTAATGTCTACTTTGTCTGATATCAGTATAGCAACTCTGTTTCTTTCTTTCCTTCTTTCTCTCTCTCTCTCTCTTTCTATCTCTCTCTCTCTCTCTCTTTCTTTCTTTCTTTCTTTTTTGTTTTTGGATTGGTAAATAGTTTTCCATCTTTCCATTTTTATTCTTTGTGTATCTTTTCCAGCGAGATTGTATCTCTTGAAGGCATCAAAGAGTTGGGTCTTGTTTTTTAATCCAGTCAGCTAGTCTAAGTTTTTTATTAGAACATTAAGGTCATTTATGTTTAGGGTCATTAGTAAGAAGAATTTGGTGTTTTTGTGATTATGTTGGTGATTTTCCTAGTTGGTTTGATTGTCAATGGTTCTTTTTTCATCCCTTGGTCATGCCTTTGTCATGTTAGAAGATTGCCAATTTACTAAATTGGACGTACTTACTCCTACACTAGTTTTGATTTCTTCTTGTAATCCTTTCAGATTATTTATTCTTTCCTGGTTTCTTATCTTTGTGTCTATATTTCTTCTTCCTTTACATGTAGAATTCCTTTAAGTGTCTTCTGTCATATGAGTGTAGTCATGTATTAAATTTGTGCTTGTCATAAAATGTCATTATTTCTCAATCAGTTTCAATGGATACCTTTGCTGGATATAATAATCTCAGTTGGAAGTTGTTAATTTTCAGGACTTAAAATATATCATTCCATGCTTTACTGGCTTTTAGAGTCACTGATATCAGGTTTGCTCTTACTCTGATGGGTTTCCCTTTATAAGTGAGTTGAAGCTTTTCTCTTGAAGCTTTCATAATTGTTTCTTTGATTTCGAGTTTTAGTATTTTAAATATAATGTGACATGGAGAGGATCTTTTTTGGTTATGTCTATTTTGGGTTCTAAATGTCATTTGTGATAAATTCCTATTTCTATCCCTAACCTTGGGAAATTTTCTGCTATTATTTCATTGAATAGGTTTTTTATACTTTGAGTCTTAGATTCAGCACCTTCAATGCCATGAATTTTTAGGTTTGATCTCTATATCATGTCCCAGGGTTCTTGGAAGTTGTGGTGGCATTGTGTTTTTTCTTTTCTTTTTTTTTTTTCTCTTTGTGTGGTGTCTGAGTGAAGTAGTTCTTTGACCTTGTCTTCTATCCTTGATATTCTTTTTCCCTCTTTGATCTAGTTTGCTTGAGTTACTTTCTGTTGTATTTTTGTTTTATCATGTTTTTCATTTTCAGCATTTGTTTGTCTTTTTTTCAAAACTTCAATTTCCTTGCTAAAGTTTCCTTTCATTTTTGTTACTTTTCTGTCTAGTACTTCTTTTGATCCCTCATTTCACTCATGATTCTGTTTTCTTTGAGGTCATTTATCCTTTGTGTAAGTAGGCTTTTGAATTCCTTGGCATATCAGGCATTTTGTTATCTTTGTCCCTCAGTTAATATGAATTTAAGTTCTTTTGGTTGAGTCATATTGTCCTGACTTTTCATGTTACTTGAATTTGTGTTTTGGGATTTTCTCATCTGTTGGGATGATTGTCTCTTATCATTTTACTTTGGGGGCCTTAGTGTACAGTTTTCTTTTAAGGGCTTTATCCCCAATCACTTTAAGAAGGTGATATTAGTTGCTTTTAGAACAACAACTCCAAACAAAAAACAGATATATAAGTACAATTCAATTTAGTGAAGTTTAGGTATTGTTAAACCAATTACCTTATGAAAGGAGATAGCATGAATAGTGTAGAGTGAGATATGGGGGTGAAGGTTAATTATCTTAAAGATAGACAGAATGGAAATAGGAAATCAAAGGCAAAGTCAGAAGAGGGGGATGAAAAGAGTATTGAGAGAAGAAAAGGTAAGGAGCAAGTCAAAGAGAGAATGCTAGGTAAGGGAGAAGCATATGAGAATATAGATTTGATCACCTAGTATAAAAAATTACATATGCATAGTTATGTAAACATATGGCTGATATTTAAAAAATTAACATTTATGTATTTCTAAACAAATAATCTTGAGTATGATTAGTACTAAAAATTTAGTTTGAGGAGAATGTGGTTAAGATAATACAAAAAAAGGAAAAAGAAATCAACATCAAAATAAAACAAGGAGCCCCAAATAGAAACAAACAAAAAATTCTCCAAAACCAAAACAAACAAATGAAAATTGTTGTAAAAACTTCTTTGAGATGTGTCACATGGGAAGGTATTCAGTTCTATGAACTCTGGTAACTGGCAGACGCCAAAAAGGCACTGATATCTGTACTCTTGGTTGGTTGGAGTCTTTGTTTTCAGATTCTACCCATTCACAGAAGTCCTAGGGAATGGAAGAGTCCTTGGGGATTTGTGTTGTGTTTAGTGTTAGAGTCAGTTTTCTCAACCCCTTAAGTCTATGTTCTATGGGTAAGAGGTACTTGAACAGGGAGGGGAAGTTCAAATATTTCCAGGATTTGTACATCAGTGTTCTAGATCACCACCAACACTCCCACAGCAGAACCTGCCAATATGCTCCTTATTCATCAGTTGTGCAGTCACTGCAGTCTGTTGCACCTTTCCTGCAAACTTTTCTCCAGATTTACTCTGGTTTCTTTCACTCTGTGTGGTTTATTTACCAATTACCACATTCTTTGTAGTCTGTGCACATAAGCTACCATATGTTTTTCAGTCTGGATCTACAGATAACCCAGAACTTTTATGATCATGAGTGTCTCCTGGTGTCTTGCATTTTGTTCCTTTGCTCTCTGACTTCCACTCTATCTGTCCCTTCTCCTCCCCAGTAATTATGTTTCAGGCAGCAGAGTGCCTTGGGCAGAGTCACTTAATTGCATTGCTCCAAGAATGGGGGGTGTACTTTATTGGATTTTTCTCCCCTCTCCTTCACTCATCTTTTGTTCAGATCCCCCAGTGGGATTTAAGGCTTCTGAGAGTTATAGGATAGTCTTGTGAGTAGGATTTCTAGGCATTTTTCATCAGGGTGTCACAGGGTGTTTACCTTGAGGGAGAGGCAGAATTCCCTTCTCTCAGGATGGTAGATAGAGGGTATTGTTATCTTAATTTCTACTATGTAGTGTTTGTTGTTCTGTGTGGGTTCAATTGTAATAAACTTTACTGAATTTTCTTTCTTTTTTTATTGGAAAATTTTAATGTACACCTTAATGTGATTCATTTTGACATGCTTTTCATTGTGACATTTCCATATAAGCATTTTGATAAACATTATTCATATAGGTTACCTCTTCCCCTCCCTTGTGTTTCCCCCCACACACCCTTCCCATCTATGTTTCCCATCTAAGTCTTCTCTATCTTTTACTTAGCAATATTTTTCTATATATCCTTGGGTTCCAGTTCTGTTTAAGATAGAAACTTTTCCTGTAGTGGTCTTTGTTTTTATCTTGTTAGAACAATTACATGCATTTTCTAGACCATTTATATTGACACCATTCTTATCTCCCCCCCTTTTATTATGATCCAACCTTAGAATAGGATTTTTCCTTCTTATAATTTTGAATCAGCTCTTACTGAATTTTCTGATGCAGTTTCTGCCTTTCCTAGGATTAGAGTTTCTTTTTTATTGCTCTTGTCTTTTTCAATGAGAGAGTTATATAGAGGCTGCTTCTAATCCACCATCTTCCAAAAAGAATTGCTCATTTTAAATATATATATTAAGCAATTATATATTAAACATCATTAGAAATATTAGCTGTTATATATTTGAGATGTAATTGTGAACATAAGAGACAAAAGTTCCGCTTATAATTGTGTGCATATATAAGCATGTTTTTGAAAATTAAAGGATTTGTAGTGGCTCAAATGTTATTAAATCTTATGGTAGAAATATAGAGTAAGGCAGGGAGAAATTAAATCATTAAAGAGTAATGAAGTTTTACATAAAAATAACTGGAAAAGTTTTCACCTAGCATATGACTTTGCATAAAATGAAAGAGCTAAGAGAACTAGCCATGGATTTATTTTTAATATTCCAGGCTGAAAATAAAATCAAGTTCAAAGGTTCTGAGGTGAAAATATGCCAAGTTTGTTGCAGGAACTGAAGCATGACTTTATGTGATTGTAATGGAAGGATAAAAGAGAAATTACTGCAGAATAGTGTAATTTACACTTATCTATTCTAAGCAAATAATTTGGCTTTAATTTTATATGAGATGAGAAAGGATTAGACGTTTCCAAGCTAAGAAGTTATATATGTGTTAACTCATATGTCACTGTGGCAAAATATCTTACATAAACAACTTAGAGTAGGAAAGATTTAGTTTGTCTCACAGTTCAGAGAGTTTAGGTCCATACTGTCAGGGAGGTAGGACTGCAGGGTTTATGATGGAGAACTGTACATCATGGATTGCAAAGTACAGAGAGAACTAGAACTAGGGTTCCAGATGAAACCTCTGAAGGCCCACTCCCAATGACCTACTTCTTTCTGCTAGGTCTTTTCTTCCAAAGCTCTATAACTTCTTAAAAACTGTGCCACCACCTGGGGACCAAGCACTGAAACACTTGACCTTTGAGGGACAATTTAGATTCAAACTATAACACTATGACATGTTTTAGTAGAATTACTTTTGATGCTATATTGAGAATAGAATGAATGTGGATAAAGTGCAGAGGTAGGAAGGAGAGTTATAATATTATTTCAATAATCAGAAGAGAAAACACAATGACTTGAACCAAAACTAGTAGTAACAAGTTTTGTGAGAATGTGGAGTACTACATATTTATTGAAGACTCATCCAGAGGAATTAACTGATGGGTTAAATAAAGGTGATTAGAAAGAGTCTGGTCAAAAATAACTCCAGTATTTTTGCCTTGAACAACTATAAGTACGGTATAAAAGCTTCTCACATTATTTTTTTCAGTACTATGAGGTTGAACCCAGGGCATCACACATTCTTTGCAAGTGCCCTACCTCTGAGGTGCACTTTCAGCCCACTTTTTTACTTTTTATTTTGAGACAAGGTCTCACTAATTAGGCAGCTGCTTCTAGCCTCAAACTTGAGATCCTCCTGCTTCTGCATCCTGAGTTGCTGGGATTATAGGTGTGCACAACTGCATCTGTCTTTTTCACATCAATTTATGTAAGCAATAACTGAAATGGAGAGACACATGAGGGGATAACCTAAGGGAGAATATAAGCATTTCAGATGGGTAATATTAAGTTGGAGACACTTATTTAATACCAAAAGGAAAAATAGTACATGCAGTCTTCCATATCTGAGGGCTACATCTATGGATTCAACCAATCACTGGTTGAAAATATTCAGATAAAAATTTATATGTGCACTGGACATGTAGGGACTTTAATTTCTTGTCATTTTTTTTCTAAATAATCTAGCATAACAACTATTCATCTTTATACTGTGTTAGGTATTAGTAATATAGAGTTGATTTAAATTATATAGGAAGATGTTATCATATACTTTTGAAAGCTGGACAGCAAATAAGGGAAAAAGAAGAAGAATTGATGTTTTGAATTATGGTGCTGTAGACGAATGTTGAATATACAATGGACTGCCAAAAGAACCATCAGATCTGTCCTAGGAGAAGTATAACCAGAGTGCTCCCTGGAAGCAATGATGGTTAGACTGCATCTTACATACTTTAGACATGTTGTTAGGAGGGACCAACCCCTAGAGGACATCATGTTTGGGAAAGTGGTGGGTGAACAAAAAATGGAGGACCTTCAACTAGATGGGTTGACACAGTGGCTGCTACAATGGGTTTTAACATAAAAAAGTTCATGTTCACGGCACAGTACCGAGTAGTGTTTTGTTCTGTTGCACACAGATTGCTATGAGTGAAACATGACTCATGACATCCAAAAATAACAACAGCAATACATTATATAAGTTATGTGAAAATACTGTATAATTCTATATAAAAGATTTGAACAACTGCAGATTTGGATGACTCTAAAACCAACCCCCTTTAGCTGTGGAAGAATACCTTCGACTAGAAATTAAATAATTCATAGTGTTCGTACTCTCTTTTACATAAAGAATTATTTGCATATATTAGGCTGACTGGAAACTCTGCAAATATAGTTGTCTTTAATTATTACATCTCCCCCCTATATTTTTTTTGCCATTAATGGTATGACTGTCCACCAAACCAGAACTTGAGATTCATACTCTGCTCTCTCACAGAACATCCTAATTATATCATTCATTTACATGTGATTATTATTCTTATTTTTATATGCTTCAAATTACCTTCAAATGTATTGAGACATTTTAAAATTTAATAATTTATCTCCAGATTTTATAGTTTACTAATTACTTAGTCCTAGAATGACTTTCTGTATGCCAATCCTAATATTTCTTAATGCTTTTTTTATCTACATTGCTAAAACTCTAGTTTTTCTAAAATAAAAATGTACTTATGCCTTTACAATATGGAAATTTCTTCAGTGACTTTCTAATAGTTGTGAATCACATCAAAATGTTTTCATAAAAATTAAAAGACATATGCTTGAAGTTTCAGTTCTACTGAAACACAGCCAGGCACCTGAGCTGATAATATTACACTACCAACACTACAACTATCAATAATAATAATAATAATGACAATAATAAGCAATTATAGTTTTTCTTGTAGGTTTTAGCAGAAGGTGTTATTTCTGTTAAAGAATGTAAATTGATTATAGTTAATAGAATAGTAACTATATGGAAACCAGGGTACTGATGATATT
>VMDO01027519.1:0-25146 GCA_007922755.1 Pedetes capensis
GACCATTTACATTAATAGAGATTATTGAGGAGCATTTATTGTCATTTATCCAATCATTACCTGTTACTGATTTATGATTCATGTTTGCTTTGGACCTTTCTTGTGTTGGACTCATCTCAGTTAATCGGTTCTTTGATTTCCTTTGTAGGGTTGTCTTAACTCTCCTGGATGTGGAATTTGATTTATTATCCTCTCCAGTACTGGTTTGGTTGTTGCATATCGTTTAAAAGCTTCAATGTCATTAAATGTCTTATATTCCTCATCTATTATCAATGATAATTTTGCTGGATATATTAGTCTAGGCTGGAGATTGTTTTTTCTTAGTCTTTGAATCACCTGTGACCATTCCTTTCTAGCTTTCAGTGTTGATATGGAAAAGTCTGCAGTAATTTTTATTGGCTGCTTTTTATAAGTAATAAGGGACTTCTGTCTTGCTGCTTGCAGGATGGCATCTCTGGTATCTAGTGATAGAAATCGAGCTACGATGTGTCTCGAAGATGATCTATTTAAATCAGACTTCCTGGGAGTCCTGAAAGTCTCAGTGGTGTATGTATCCATTTCCTTTGCTATCTTCGGGAAATTCTCCTTGAGAATATCATTTACTAGGTTGTGAAGGCCTCCAGTGATTCTTTCTTCTTGTTCAGGAATACCCATGATTCTTATATTTCTTCTTTTCACTCTATCTGAGTTCTCTTGGAAATCTTTTTTTAAAACTTTTATCATTGATTCCATTTCTAATTGCTTGTGCTTCAGCTCGTTTATGTCATCTTCTGTCTCAGAGATCCTTTGCTCTGATTCATCCAGTCTTGAAGAGAAGGATTCTTTAGCCATGTTCAATTCTGATAATTTGGAGTGAGTATCAAGCAAAGTGGCTTGATTTTTCTTAATCATTTCTAACTGGGATGACAGAGCAGCTTCCAAATTAGAAACCTTTCTTTCAATTATCTCCAGTGTATTTTTAGTATTTGTCTTTATTTCTCTTAGCATGCTTATAACCATGACTCTGGACTCCAACTCAGAGATCTCTAGTAATTGCGAGTTGTTTGAGTGATCCATTGTGGTTGTATGATCTGTGGAATCTTCAGCTCCATCCTGCCCCCTTGTGGCTTTTGTATTTTTATTTGATTTTCCCATAGTGCGGTCCAGAAAACAGAATCTACCAGTCTGACTCCAGGGGGGGTAAGGGTTAGGGAGGCGATAGATTCCGTTTCTCTTCTGTGGGGTGAGAAAAGGGGGGGATCTGGTGATAGAAGAGGTGGAAGGAGGAGGTAGAGGACAGAGGCTAACAGAAATTACTGTCAAAGTTAATATTAAGGTTGAGATTTAAGGGATAAATTATTAAAACAATGACACATATATAGCTTAAGAAATAGAGAAGAAGGGTAGAAAAAGGGAAGGGAGTAAAAGAAGAAAGGAAGAAAAATAGGGAAGAAAAAGAAAAATAAAAAGGAAAAAAAGAAAGAAAGAAAAGAAAGAAAAAGAGGCAAATCTCACATATGCACTCTCCCAAACACTAATAAAAACACTTGCAGTCGGGTGCGGTGGTGCACACCTGCAATCCCAGTGGCTTGGGGGTCAGAGGTAGGAGGGATGCAAGCCCGATTTCTGTGCAACCCAATTAGGCCCTGTCTCAAAAAAAATAAATAAAGGGGTCCTGGGGTGCAGCGCGGCAGTCTAGCACCTACCAGACAAGCAGGCACAGAGACCTGAATTCAAACCCTCATAGAAGGAAAAAGAAGAAAAAAAAATTATAGTACTAATAAAATTAAGATAAAAATTTTTAAAAAGTAAAATACAAAGAAAAGAGAAACAATAGAATAAAATATAAAATTCCAGACCTCACGCATAGACTCTCCCCCATACATATAACAACTCTTGTAGTCAGGTGCAGTGAAGGATGCCTGGAATCCCTGTGACTTGCGGGATGGGGGCAGGAGGGTCTCAAGCCCGAGATCTGTGCAGCCCAGCAAGAGCCTATCTCAAAAAGCAAAAAATGTATGGGCTGGGGCCACAGTGTGTCAGTCCAGCTTCCACAAAGGAAGCAGGCTCAAGACCCCGTTAACAGTAGAAACATATTATCTTGAAGGTGGAGTCTGAACTGATTACACCCAGTTCAACCAGGTGGATTCGATAATGCAGGGTGCAATGTTCCCAATAGAGCTCAGGGTGGCAGTATTTCCACACAATCCGCAGTAACCGTTGGTCTTATTGGGTCCATATAGCCAAACTCTTCATAATAACCTGGATTTAATTGGGGCCCCAAGTGCCCAAAGAGACTGTTCCACGAAATATTCTGTGACTATTGTATTGTTCGAGAGGCAGTGGAACCTGTGGGGTCTTCCCTGAAGTTCTCCCTGTCCCACGTAGATCGGGCGCCAATTCCCCAAATCAGAGATTTCCTCCCCAAAACATTGTCATGTGCTGCAATCGTGCTCGGAACTGCTCTGCCTGTGGCGAACTGCGCTGCCAGGCTCCGCCGAAAAGGAGCTCCCCATCCACGCGTGACTCAGCCGCCTCCACAAACCCCAGACCTCTCCACAGTACAGTGGGGTGATTTGGGCTCACCTCTGGTGTGTCTGGGATCCGGGTATATGTGTGCCCAAATTTCTGTGGAGTTCGCGACCGTAGGCCTGACCCGCTGCAACAGGAGAAAGGGAGCCGCGTCTCAGCTCTAGATGCGGATGGCTGGCACCGGCTTCCCTGTTCGCTCCGCGGCCGCTATGGAGGGCGTCCGTGTGCCCCCTCACGGTGACTCACCTAGGATCTGCACTCTGTGTCCCACAGGCGTGGTGAGAGTGTGCTGCCAAGGTTGCACTCCGTGTTGGGTCCGGGCCCGTGGGTGCATGTGCGCGAAATCCCCTCCAGGTCTCTGGGATTCTATCCGCTGTCTGTGTGATGGTGAAATGGCAGCGGTCCTGGTGCTGGCCACTGTGTAACTCCTCTGAAGCCTAATCCTTGATTTCACTGTACGCCTAGTTTCATTCTCTATCTCTCAAACTAAATTATCTCTGTTTCTATTTATTCAATTTGATTTTTAAACCCCTAATCGAGGCTTCCCATTGCTCCAGAACAGAAGGTGTGTGTTATCTGTCCGCCATCTTGACTCCGCCCCTGAAAGTATAATTCTGAGTCTCTGTCTGCTTTGCTTATTTCAGCTCGCCCTCCACCTCCTGACCTCTGTGGTGACAATCTGGAAAAGGACGAAAGGATATCAGTGAGCATCATTCTGAATTTTGGAGCTTAGAAAATACGCTAAACATGCAAGCTTTATTCTATATTCACAAAAATCTGATTCCATTATAAAAAACCAAACCACCCCCACAGGCTATACTGCCTTGGACACAGGTGCTTCATAAAAATTTGCTTCAACAAAGTTGAAAATGTTGAATCCATCAACTTTTTCATTCCCCTACTCCCAAAATGGTCTGCAATGGAGTGAGCCTGGTATGGCTACCTCATCTGAAGAACTTGAACCCAAGCTGAACCGAAAAGTCACTCTCCACTTTGAACCCAAAGACCTCAGCAGCTTTGATCTACAGCTCTTGCCTCTCCAACACTCATGGGCACTGGGAATCCTGGTGTGTGCAGGTTCTGACGCTCTAGGACTGGAATGGGCCTGGGAGTTTTGCACTATAACAAACTCCCACCTGATGTTGATGCTCTTCATTCCTAGAGCCACAGAAAGTAGATGAGGTACAAGAGGAGGATTCATTCTGAGACCAGACCCACTTACCCTGGCTACCACTGCCTCGCCAGCTTGTCCTGGCTACCCCGGCCCCCAGATGCTTATCCTACATCTGTTCCCTTCTTGGCACTTGTCAAATATAGAAACAACTTACTCCATGGATCTGGGGACTCAGACACAATCTCCTATTGTGAGCTTCAAATTAGACACCCCAGTGAGGTGGGAGGCACTTGAATCAATTCAAATGGGACCCACTTGCATGTATAATTGTTGTTGTTGTTGTTGTTAGGTGCCATCAATTCGTATCTGACTCATAGCGATCTTCATATGGTTTTCGATGGCTTTTTTCGGGATTGCCTGGGGAGTGGATTGCCACAACATCCTTCTCCCATTGCATGTGTAATTACATTTCAGAAAAATAGATGTGTATAACTCTGTTTTCATGGGTTTTACTTTGATGAAGGACTTGGTGTTCTTTGCTGTGTACACTTCAGAGATCAAGAACAGGCTGTCATGAATGACTTAGTTGGGAAATCATGGCCCTCTGGTGGTCAGCTGTTTCTTCCCCTGGAATGAAAGAGCCCCACAGGAGAAAGAGCTTAGGAGCTGATTACCCAGGCATTCTTCAGCTGGAAAAGGCATTGTCACAGAGGTCCCTGGGTAAATCACTGACTGCAACAACATCCATCACAGGATTAACAACCAATGGCAACATTCAACACACACTTAAACATCTCAGGGAGTCGAATCAATATCACTTTATCATGTCTGTAAATCTTACCACTGGTCTAATGCACAAAAACGATGTTGAGTTCAACTCTTCACATTCAATGCATCCCATTCCAACAGTGATGTCTTCACAGGATCTTATTCCAGGGCAGCAACTGCTCCCTTACTGAGCAACCTAATATCCCCCAATACTCCTATACTCCTCATGTCACAAGCACGGGGAAGTGGAGACAAGGAACAACAGCAGCTGTGAAGGCAGAAGAGCGCAATCTCCCTGCTAGACTTACCACCTCTGCCAGAGCCTCCATTGGACAGCTGCAGCCCCATTTGAGAGCCAGTCAAGTTGCCCAGGAGTCTATGTTAAAATCAACTGTGAAAGGAACAGGAACGTATCTTTCTTGTGTCTGCACTGACCACTGCTGCCTCTATTCACATTACTAAGGGGCCTCTATTCACATTACTAAGTCTCTTTCTGCTTTATTTTCCTCATCTGTTAAATGAAGACTGGATCCTACAAATCCTACAGATAGCAAAGTTAAATTATAGGCATGGAAGGTGCCTGACACTCAATAAACATTCAGTGCATGGTAGCTGTGATGAGCTATTGTGTTCCTATTGTGAAGAGTGGAAATCGTTTTAAAATGCAAAAATTCTAAAGTAGGTGACAAACCTTTCACTAAGGATTAGGTTCGGAAAGGGTGACAGGGAGAGGGTGAGGAGATTTGCAAGAAGGTGGAGCAAGGGGTTGGGGGTCATGACAGGGTAATGGGGATGTGAATGTGAGAAATTTACAATGATATGCATATATGGAAATGTCACAATGAACCCCATTAAGTTGTGCACCAATTAAAATATTACTAATGAAAACTGGTAAAAATAAATAAATGAAAATAAATAAAGCCACAGTCTGATTTTGAACTGCCAACCCATAAGCAAATCTTTACCCTAAGGAGAGGGATTCTGTCATTGCTGAATGGCTTGGTGTTGAGTGTATGCTGTGGAGCAGGAGGCTGGTGTCTGCCTGAGAAGGTGTCTGGCAGGGGGTGGAAGCTGTTGCAGTCGGGTGAGGGAAAGGCTGCTGCTGCTATGCACTCTTGTTGTTGGGTGCCGTCATGTCAGTATCCAACTCATAGCGACCCTGCATACAACAGGCAAAACATTATTGTCAGTGCTTCTCTGCTATTTGTAGGGTTTTCAATGGCTGATTCTTTTTTGGGAGCAGGTTGCCAGGTACTTCTCCCAAGCATACAGCACCTGGTGTTCCCAGGCAGTCTCCCATCCAAGTACTAACCAAGCCCGACCCTGCTTAGCTTCTGAGATCTGATGGGATCGGATGCCACAGGGCTAGGGCTGCAGGCATGCACTCTATAGGTCCCCTGAAATGAAGGGACAAAAGACAAATTTACAGGAGAAAAGGCCTACACACTTCTTTATGGGCACAGGGAAACACAGGAAGGGGAGAACCCAGGAACTCAATGAGATTCAGATGTTAATATATAGTTCCTCATTGAGGAAAGGGAGAGGTGGGAATCGTGATTTTTAGGGGAAATGAATGGGCCCAAAACACAGACAATATCTGATAACAAAGTCTGTCCAGGCATGGTGACATTCTTTTCCTCCAGTAGTCAAAGTTTAGTGAGTCAAACCTGAGGAAGAGGAACAAAGGCAAGAGTTGTCCCCTTTCTACTATAGGGGACATAGTAATTCCTGAGACAATACTTCTCTGCACCTACCTGGGAGAACAAGTGACTATGAGAAAAAGACTCAGTTAATTTCTTCTTCCAAAGTGCTGAGCATGCTTGAGTACCACCTCCCCATCCCCCGAAAAAAAAATCTACTGTGTAGACGCAAGTGACGAGAACTCAAAATGGTAAGGCATGGCCTTGGTGCTCAGGGCTGAAAGCAAAGAGCAGTGCCTGTCAACCTGGACAGCACATTTGAGTCATCAGGGCAGCTTTCAAAACATGGGATCCTGCTCTTCCTGGGTTCTGATGGAATAGCCTGAACATCAGTACTTTTAGAAATGTATCTAGAAGATAAAAATGTGTCATCAGGAAGGAAAAATTACTGGGCTAGAATCAATCTTCATTATTCCTCTATTTGCCAAACTTCTACCCCAAAAAGACTGCTGCTTCTCTTTTCTCCAGGCTGTTACAGATGCCTTCCCCCTGCCTGGAAGTCCATTTCCTGAGTTCTAAAGTAACCAGGACGGCTGGGATTTAGCTCAGTGGGTAGAGCGCTGCGCTGCAGTCTCTGAGGACCTGAGTTCAATTCCCAGCACCGCAAAAATGGGAGAAGGGCCTGGCAATCCACTCCCAAGGCAATCCCGAAGCACTCAGCCATTGAAAACCCTATGAGGGTCACTATGAGTCAGATACTGACTCGACGGCACCTAACAACAACAACAACAAGGTAACCAGGAAGATCCACCTGAAACATCACATCCTTCCCTCCATCCCACTTTAGTCCTGTTTCTTTGATCACTCATCCTGTAGCATTTGTCCCAGTGGAGAAAAAAGAAAAAGAAAAAATAGTGGGGGCTTTTCTAAGTGTCCTATAAGGTGGCAGAACTAATCATGTGAATTTCTTGATGATCTGAATACCTGTCCCAATGGCAAATACTCAATAAAAGAATGAAGAAGTTAAGGAATGAGTCCATTATGCACCTTTAAAGTACCAAACAAACCTTACCATGCCTCTCTTAATCTGTTAGTACCTTCATACACGTGAAGACCTCTGCAGGAAAGGATTCTGCCTGGAGATGAGCCTCGAGTAGGGATCCAGACTGGGTTTGGGGGCACAGTAGACTAAGGTACAGGCAGAGCTGGGATCCTGAACTACTGCTGACCTAAAGCCCCCAAAACAAATGGACTATCCAGGACAGAAACAGGAGAGATGAACAAGTGGAAGAACTGGTCACCACTTCACAACTCCCCTAAATAATAATACTTATTAGAACCCCACAATTAAGAATAAAGAAAACTATTTTTAAACCAGAGATGATGGTGAATGCCTGTAATTCTACTGACTTGAGAGGTGGAGGCAGGAGGATTGCAAGTTCAAGGTCAGAGGCAGCTTGCACAACATAGTGAGACCCTGTGTCACCACAAAAACTAAAGAAGTATGTGCAAGGCCCTGGATTCAAGTCTCCAGTACTGAAAAAATAATAATAATAAATGAATAACTGAAAAGGAATAAGAAGAGCTAATCCATTGGTCAGAATTATTACAAAAATGATATGTTGTAGGGAGAAATTGAGAGAAAATTGGCAAAAAAACCCAAACTGGGAAAACAGCTTCTGAATATCTGGTTTTTAAATTAGAAATCTACGGAAAATGAAAGTAACTTGATTGGATGTTTTGTACAAAACCCTTCACAAATCCCCCCAACCTGACTGGACAATTGGACTCAAAATTGATTGGCTCAGGCCATTCCATGGGCAAGCTATATAAGGAGCTGCACTACAGCAGCTCACCCTTTTCCCCTTTTTCACCCAGACCACTAATGAGGAAACAGCGCTAAGGAAAGAACTCTCTCTCTGCCATGACCATCAACAAGGAAAGAACTCTCTCTTGCCCAGACCACCGATGAGGAAAGATCTCTCTCTCGCCTGGACCTTCAACCACCAACTAGACAAGAACTCTCTCCACCCACCCACCCCCGTCTGATCACCAATGAAGCAAGAACTCTCTCCTTGTGTCCACGGATACCACCAACATGAAAGTGTCTGCCCTTGAGGCAATATAAGAGCTGCTAGCACTTAAAGCTATATGTTTTGGGTTTTCTCTCTACCCTGATAAGGACAGAGAAATAAAGAGCTGTGTTTGAGCTGTGTTTGTCCCCTCAAGGCAAAAGCGCTCGAGGCTTTCCCTTCCCCCCATCTCTGCCAGTGTTCCTGAGGGCCACAAGAGTCCATGCCCCTCACCTGAGGGTCCTGAGTCAATTGTGTTTAGTATCTGTGTGCGTGGCGGCAGTGCCTATCTGAACATCCGTGCCGGAACGGGAGGCATATGCCCCACAATATGTAAGTAATGCTTAAACAGAACCTAAAGTCATACACTTCAAGACCTCTATACCTCTAATGTACTGACACAATGAAGGGAATGTTATGGCCTAGAGAATTCACAAGGATTCTATGGGGCCTTCTGCAAGTAAATGCTCCTTAATGACAAAGTGAGATTTTCCACAAGTTTGTCTTTTAGCAACACTACAGCACAGTGCACTATCATTCCCCTTGTACAAACATTCACAACTCCATACCAGTATAGCCACACAGTGGGAAAGGCACAGCACGCCAAGGCTTCAAGGCTGCACGTCCTTTTCAATGAGCTGTTCTGTCCAAGTGTTTCTGGTAGTAACAAAGCAATCACAAACACATCCTTACAGATGCTCATCACCATTACCTCTGTCAGAACTACAACAGAAATTCTACAAAATATGATGTCATTGGGGCTGGGATTTAGCTCAGTTGGTAGAGCGCTGCGCTGCAGTCTCTGAGGTCCTGAGTTCAATTCCCAGCACCACAAAAATGGGAGAAGGACCTGGCAACCCACTCCCAAGGCAATCCCAAAACAGTCAGCCATTGAAAACCCTATTAGGGTTGCTATGAGTTGGATACTGACTCAACGGCACCTAACAACAACAACATGAGGTCATTGAAAAGGTGGGGCATTAACCCATGGATTCCTCGGGTAACAAAAAAATAGTGAATCCCTAAGAGCTATTAAAATATAGACATGAAACTTAAAGACATGTGGACAGATCCACTTCACAGGAGACGTGCCCTGCGGACTATCTGCAGAGGCCCCTTTCACTGCACCCTCATTCCAACACTCATTCACAGAGGAAACGCCCAGAAGTTACCATACTATTGATGAAGCGTTCACTATCTTTGGGTGGGAAGAACTGAAGTAATCTTTCTCTTCTTTATATTTTCCTGATTTTTTTTAACACCTACAAATAAAATGGGGAAGTGGATACAGCTCAGTGGTAGCGCACTTGCATAATAGGCACAAGGCCTTGGGTTCACTGCTCGGCACTGAGAAAAAAAATTAACAAAGCAACTGTACACTTGCTGTGAGGTTCCAAGTTCACCCTCAAGGGTTCCTAGAGCTCCATAATGGGAGTTTCATACCTAGCAAAGTGCTTGAATATCAATAAATTCATAAACACTTCGACCTTAGTATGACTGGGAACAGGTAAATCTCTTACCTTTTCCAGGACTAAGATCTCCATCTACAGATCCCCAATGGATTCAATTAGACCAGCCTTTGGAAAGTAACAAAAGTGATAAATACCGAAAATAAAAGAGCTATAAAGTTTATTAACAAGCTATCCCTGTGTCTAACACTTATAAAAAAAAAAAAAAAAAAAAAAAAACTACCACAAAAAATAAAACCCACAGACAAGTCACTGTAAAGCAAACAACTCCACCAATAGCCAAGACATCCCTCCAGTCTTGGGAAGACTGATGATACTGTGTTTGCTTCCAATGGCAAAAATGACAGTCTGTGGGGATATAACTCAAAGAAACCAGAGAATCGAGTCGGGCGCACACCTGTAATCCCTTTGGCTGGGGAGGCAGAAGCAGGAGGATTGCAAGTTTGAGACCAGAGGCAGTCTGCATAACTTGGCGAGACCCTGTCTCAAAAAGTAAAAAAATGGGCTGAGGGTGCAGCTCAGTGGTCCAGCACTTGCAGAGCATGCAAGCACGAGGCCCTGGGTTCAACCCCCAGTACCACAAAAAAAAAAAAAGAACAAAGAAAGAAAGAAAGAAACCAGAGATTCATAACAAATCAAAAACATTTAATGACAGGAAAATATTTACAACAGTGTGGAAGTTATCATTTGATTAACATAGATAACATAGGCAAACATGGGAAGAAACAACCTTACCAGGAATGTCAAGTTAATTCACCTTCTTCAGGAATGCAATGGAAAGCTTTCATTCTTTTCCTGTTCTCCACAAAAAGTCAGTACTGAGGAGCAGGGCTCTTGAAGCCTGATACCAATCCTTCCGAGAGTAGAAGATTATAGGACACATAAGACTGCCTGCGGACAACAGAGTATGCACATGAGCTGTTCTCAGTTGCTGTTAGGTGCTGTTGACAGGAGTCCGGATCAGATTGTTAAATGCCCTTGAGTCAGCTCTGACTCAGAGCGACCCTATGAATGAAACGCTGCCTGACACTGTGCCATGCCCGGCACTATCAGTGCTTCTCTGCAATTCATGGCTGATTATTTCGGGAGTGGGCTCCTGAGCTCCTCTCCCAGATCATGAAGCTAACCATGACTCCTGAAAGTGACCCCAGGTAGAAGGGAGAGGTCATCAGGGGTAGGGCATAAGGCACCACTACAAGTCAGGTATCTAAGAGTGAAAGACCACCAAGGCCACACAGGAAATATCCTTGGACTTTTTCCAAATTCCACTATCCTACAAAATACGAAACCACCAAGAGCAACGTGGCAGCTCTTCAACTATCAAAGAATGACCTCGAGGTCAGGCTAGAAAACCAACTAGTCAGACAGCTAACATATTCAAGCAAGCTCAAACTGTCCAAACCTTGCTGTGTTGCACCCAAGCCCCTTCAATGAGGTCAGGGAGGTAAGAGAAGGCAAAATTCAGGTGGTACTACTGGATACTTAGTACACGGGGAAAGGGCAATCCAACACAGCCTCACACAGATTCCACCTGTGGGCTTTGAGGAACCAGGTCCGGATAGCTGGTGGAATGCTTCAGGATGCTGTCATCAGCAATGGCAAAGGGACACAGGCTCTGCAAAGCCATGTCAATTACAACTGGAAAGAGAATGACCAAACCACATGGAAAAGGGACCTCTTAACACTACCACATCAAACACACCAAGAGGATAGAGAAAAGGCAAGGAAAAAAAAAACCTCTTTCCTATAAAGATAGGCAGGTGGAGCCTTGAGTTACCAAAGTCACTGTCCCTGATGAAGATTCCTGACACCACCCAGATCATCAGGGTGCTGTGAGTAACCATGAAAAATGTAACTCCCAAACCAGGTGGGCCAAATCAGAAATGCAAAGCCAAGTGAGAACACTCAGGAGGGTAAATCAGCTAGGAAATTAAGGTCAGGGAATTAAGAACACAGGACAAAGCTGCAAGAATGAACAGAAATCCATACAGATCCATGGGAAGGGCAAAATGGGTAAAGACATGAAGTTATGCCTAGATGCATAAGCCCAGGGAACTAATATCAAGTATGAAAGGCCCACTATTTAAGGGCAGAAATGAAAATGGAGAAAAGCAAGAAAGAACAATAATGACAGGGAACTTACCTAATTGGAGACAAAGATATGGGATCCCATATCCTTATCCCATATCCCAATGGGATAAGGATTTGCAGAAAAATCAGAGGAAAATGTGTAAGCAGATAAGACTAAAATGTCACAACCATGAAATGAAGGCCACCTAAGCAAAATGACTCAACATGTTAATCAGTTTGCCATGCACAGGGGAATACACTGTACCCTAGCAGGGTATTGCACGGGGACCCTAGCAATGGGTTGTTTAAGAAGCATCGTGGCAGGGGAAGAGAGGAAATGGGTCGATAAAATATGTAGCTAACACAACAGAAAAATGCCAGGATTTGAACATGTCCACATGTGGTATTCAAGAGCACGTGGAACCTAGGTAACCACAGTTAAGACCACTGAACACTACAGAATGGACAGGGTGAATAACCACAGCATCCAAGGCACACTTAGGATAAAGTTGATTGGTGGCAGGTAAATGGGAATTGGTAGAAAAGGCAATGTCTGTGACAACCTCATCTAACTGCCTGCTAAGGCAAGATACACGTTTAAAGGCTTCTACTGACAGGAAAGGTACCACTATGGCAGAATGGAAGGGCGGCTCACAGGACCTGGTAGAAAGGAAGGCCAAGACTGGTGTGGGCCTAAGGCTCTGGCCACCAGGGGAGGGCAGCTGGGGAGCGGGCAGGGAGAAATCCTGGAGAAGGCCAAGAGATGAAGGCCAAGAGGTGAAGTCAAGGACTAGTATTACTTCTGGGTCAATGAGGCCATGTTAATAGACACATGAGGTTAACACACAAACATTAGTTCCAACACATACAGCCCAATAGTGAAGATGCAAGAACACTTGTTGGACAGCTTGGACAGCCTGAGAGTGTAATTTCTTATGGACAAAGTATAAAGTGCAACACTGAGACAGCAACGCCAGAGGTGTTGTCAACTTGCAACAAGTATGATGGCACAAATGGTGAATAAAGTTATGCATGGTGGGCCAAACTGGGAAGGTGGGGAAGTAATGAAGGCTGAGTGGGTCAGGGGGATGGATATGGATCTGAGGGCAAGGGTCCAGGCCTGGGCACGCACAGGCTGGGCTTGGGCTGGGGGCCTGGGCCTGGTCCTGGGGCTGGAGCTGGTGCAGGGGCTGAGGATGGGGCTGGAGATGGAGCCAGTGCTGGGGCTGGGGCTGGGGCTAGGGCCAGGGTTGGGGCTAGTGAAAGGGATGGGCACCACAGCCACAGAATGAAGGCTAGTATATTATCAAGGCTGCAGGTGCAATGACACAAGAAAGGCCATGTCCTAGACTGTCATAATTTCAGGTACACAGGCTCATACAGGGCTATACCCTTCAGCGGGCACAGACAAAGGACTTGACCCATGAACAGGTATGATAAACCCAGCGGGGGAAACATCAGGTCAAGATCTGGGTGTGGGACTGGACAGCTTGGGGAGAGGAATGGGACTGGGGCTCGGCCCAGGATCCAAAAGCCCAATAGGCAAGTGGTCAGGACAAAATGGTGAAGAACCTAATGCCAGTGTGAAAGGTGAGAGGTCCTGAAGACCAGTGCTGCCTGACTAAACCGGCACAGCCGAACAAGTGGTATTGCATGGGGACCACAGCAATGGATCGTCATGGGACAATCTGGGTAAGGACGGGAGGGCAGTGGGTCAACACAATATGCTGGTGTAGAGCCAGGAGAAGGCAGCCAGAATGTGACCGTGTCCTATTGTGGTATGTAAGACCACGAGGACAACAAAGTCAGCACCAGGAAGACCATTAGTCAGGGCCCGATCAGGGGCTGGCGCTGGTGCTTGGGCCTGGGATCAGGCTAGAGTTGGGGTTGGGGTTGGGGTTGGGGCTGGGACACAGGAAGGGGCTGGGCCTAGGCCTCGGCCTGGGCCTAGAGCAGTGTCAGGCGGAGCAGGACGGGGAGAATGAAAAAGGTACCAGCACCTCAGCCACAAGATCAAGACCGGTACTTTATCAAGACTGCTGGTGCCATGACACAAGAAAGGCCATGCCGTACACTGGCACACAGACAGGGGCAGGTAACTTCAGGCTCTGAGGGACATGGGTTAATCAGTGGCCGATGAATAGGGACTTGTTGGTAAGGCAACGGTGGGGTCAACTATTTATGAGTGAGGGTACGCCAAGACAGGCAACCCAATTCCTTTTCTACATGCTCACTGACTGGCAAGATGGCACTATGCCACACTGGGAGAGTGGATCATGGAACCTGGAGGAAGTTATGGCACAAGACTGCTGCTGGCCTAGGGCTCCACAAGGGGGCGCTGGCAACCAGGGGCAGACCAGGGGTGGTGTGGGCAGGGACAAGGCTTAGAGGCTAGGCCAAGAGGTGAAGGCCAGGACTGGCATTACTCCTGACAAATGAGGCCATGGGGAACAGCATGTTAATACACACAGGAGGTTAACACACACACACGTTAGTTCTAACACATGGGACCACATAGTGAAGACACGAGACAACTTAGTGGACGTGTGGCCAGCCTGGGTGTGTAAGTTCTTATGGACACACTATGCAGTACAACACTGAGGCATCAAGTCCAGGGATGATGTCACCTTGCAAAAAGTAAGGTGGGATGACCTGAAGCAGGAGCAATTGGTGACTAAAGCTATGCATGGTGGACTAAAACTGGGAAAGTAGGGAAATAACTTAGGCTGAGTGGGTCAGGGGGAGGGATGTGGATCTGAGGGTGAGGGTCTGGGCCTGGGCAGGGGTAGGGCTGGGACTGGGGATGGAGCTGGGGCTGGAGCTCGGGCTGGGGCAGGGGCTGGGGCACAGGCAGGGGCTGGGGCACAGGCAGAGGCTGGGGCTGGAACTCGGGCTCGGCCTGAGCCAAGTGAAAGGGACCCGCACCTCAGCCACAGCATGAAGGCCAGTACATTCTCAAGGCAGCAGGTGTGATGACACAATAAGGCCATGCCCCAAACTGGCATCATTTCAGGTGGACAGACTCATACATGCCTATATCCCTCCAGGACCACAGAAAAAAGGTTTGACCCATAAACAGGTATGCTAAACCCAACAGGGCAAACATCAAGTCAAGATCTGGCTGAGAGGATGGACAGCTATGGGAGAGGAATGGGATTGGGGCCAGGCCCAGGATCTAAAGCCCACTGGCAGTTGGTCAGTCAGGACAAGATGGTGAAGATACAATTGCCAGGATGAAAGCCCAGAGGTCCTGAGACCAATGAGGCCTGACTAAATCGGCACTGCCGAACCAGCAGCATTGCATGAGGAACACAGCAATGGGTCCTTGCAGAAGGATCTGGGCAGAGACAGGAGGGCAGTGGGTCAATATGATACACAGGTGTGGCGCCTGGAGAAGGCCAGGATGTGACCACATCCTGTTGTGGTTATGTGAGACCACATGGAAAACAACGTCAGCACCATGAAGACCATGGGTCCGGCCAGGTCAGGGGCTGGGGGTGGTGCTCTGGCCTGGGATCGGGCTGGGCAGGGACTGGGGCAGGGACTGGGGCTGGGCCAGGGCCCAGGCCAGGGTAGGGCCAGGGTAGGGGCAAGATAAAGGGACCGGCACCCCAGCCACAGGATGAAGAGCACTACATTATCAAGGCTGCAGGTGTGATGACACCAGAAAGTCCACAGCCTAGACTGGCACACCACAGGGGCTGGTAACTTTGGACTCTGAGGGACATCGGTTAATTGGTGGCCGATGGATGGGAACCTATTGGTAAGGCAATGGCCAGTACAACCATATGTAAATGAGGGGTACACCGAGCCATGCAACCCAAATGCTTCTCTGCATGCTCACTGACAGGCAAGACAGCACTATGCCATGCTGGGAGTGTGGCTCATGGAACCTGCTGGAACTCATGGCACAAGACTGCTGCTGGCCTAAGGCTCCACAAGGGGGCGCTGGCCACCAGGGGAAGGCAACTGGGGAGTGGGCAGGGACAAAGCCTAGAGTCCAGGACAAGAGGTGAAGGCCAGGACTGGCATTACTCCTGACAAATGAGGCCACAGGGAATGCATTAATACACATGGGAGGTTAACACACAGACGTTAGTTCCAACACAAAGGACCAGACGGTGAAGACACAAGAAGACTTGGTGGACTCTGTGGCCTGCCTGAGAGTGGAAGTTCTTAGGGACACTATGCAGTGCAACAATGAGGCAGCAAGGCCTGGGCTAATGTCAACGTGCAACAAGTATGGGGGCACAACCTGAAGGAGGAATAACTGATGACTAGAGCTCTGCATGGTGGGCCAAAACTGGGAAGCTGGGGAACTAATGAAGGCTGAGTGGGTCAGGGGGAGGAATGTGGATCTGAGGGTAATATTCCGGGCCTGGGCAGGAGCTGGGATTCAGGCTGGGGATGGGGCTGGGGCTGGGGCTGGGGCTGGGGCTGGGCAAGGAACAGGAGTGGGGGCAAGTGCAAGGGGGCAAGCACCTCAGCCACAGGATGAAGGCCAGTACACTATCAACACCTCAGGTGAAATGATACAAGAAAGGTTATGCCTTACACTGGCATAATTATGGGTGGACAAGCTCATACAGCCCGATAGCCTTCCGGGCCCACAGACTAAGGTCTTGACCCATGAACAGGTACGATAAACACAGCAAGGGAAACATCAGGTCAAGATCTGGGTGTTGGGGTGACAGCTAGGGGAGAGGAATGGCATTCAGGCACGGACAAGGATCTAAAACCCAACTGGCAGTTAGTCGGTCAGGACAAAATGCTGAAGAACCTAATGCCCAGGTGAAAGGCGAGAGGTCCTGAAGACCAATGCAGCCTAAGTCAGCACAGCCGAACAAGCGGCACTGCATGGGGACCATAGCAATGGGTCATCATGGAAGGATCTGGCCAGGGATAGCAGGGCAGTGGGACAATACAATATGCAGGTGTGGCGCCAAAAGGCCAGGATGTGACCATGTCCTGTTGTGGTATGTCAGACCACATGGAAAACCATGTCAGCACCATGAAGACCATTGGTCTGGGCCCGGTCAGGGGCTAGAGATCAGGCTGGGGCTGGGGGTGGGGCTGAGCCTGGGGCAAGGCCAGGGGCAAGAGAAAAGGACTGGCACCTCAGCCACAGGATTAAGAGCAGTACTATATCAAGGCTGCAGGCGCGATGACCCAAGAAAGGATACGCACTAGACTGGCACCCAGACAGGCATGTGACTATGGATCCTGAGGGACATGGGTTAATTGGTGGATCAGGCTCAGGCTCAGCTGGTGCTGGGGCTGGGGATCAGGCACTGGCAGGGGTACAGGCAAGCAACAGGGACCAGCACCTCAGTCACAGGATGAAGCCAGTACATTACTGAGGCTGCAGGTACAATGACACAAGAAAGCCTATGCCCTAGAATGGCACATGGACAGGGGCTGGTAACTATGGATTCTGAGGAATTAATTGGTAGCTGATGGATGGGAACCTGTTGGTAAGGCAGGTACAATGACACAAGAAAGCCTATGCCCTAGAATGGCACATGGACAGGGGCTGGTAACTATGGATTCTGAGGAATTAATTGGTAGCTGATGGATGGGAACCTGTTGGTAAGGCAATGGCCGGGACAACCATATGTAAGCAAGGGGTACGCCAAGCCATGCACCCCAAATGCTTCTCTGCATGTTCACTGACAGGCAAGACGTCACTATGCCTGGCTGGGAGAGCGGTTCATGGAAACTGGAAGTGATGGTGCAAGACTCCTGTTGGCCTATGATTTCACACAAGTAGCTCTGCCCATCAGAAGTATGTCAGTGGGGTGTGGGAAGGGACAAGGCCTAGTGGGGAGGCCAAGAATTAAAAGCCAGACATGACATTACCCCAGGTCAATGAGGCCATCACAGGACATTAATACACAGAGGTTCATTCCAACACATAGGATAAAACAGTGATGTCTCCAGAAGAGTTGGTGGAGTGCATGGCTGGTGTCAGAGTGGAAGACCTAATGGACACTCTTAGTCCAACATTGAGACAATAATGCCAGGGGTGAGGGAAACTTTCACCAAAGCATAGGGGCACAACCAGACGCAGGAGCAACTGGTGATTATAGCTTTGCATGGTAGGCCCAGTACTAGGAGGTTTGGGAGTTAATGAAGATGGAGTGAGTCAGGGGATGGGGTTTGATCCTGAGGGCCAGGGCAGGGTGAGTGCCAGAAGGATGTCCTGGGCAAGGGCCATGGCAGGGGCAGAGGCAGGGGCAGTGATCTGTGAATGGGACTGGCTCCTTGGAAATGGGATGAAGGCCAGGACATTATCAAGTTTGGAGGCCTGAGGTCACAGGACAGGCCATGCCCTAGGTGGTTCTAAACAGAGGCAGTAGCATAATTTCAAGTGGACAGGGTCATACAGGTCTATCATCCCATAGGGTCAGAGACTGAGGACCTGGACTTCTGACTAGACAGGTTACACCTAACCAGATGAGAGTCGATGTTTGGGGGAAGGGTTGTGGCATGAAATGGGATGGACATACATACCGGCTTTTGGTCTAACGGCCAAGTGGCAGGTGGCTGGAACAAAGTGGTTAACTCCCTGGGGTCATGCACAGAGCCATGAGGTCATGAAGACCAGTATGGCCTAAGTGGGCATGACCAGGTGTGAACATGTGGCTCTGATGGGGACCACAGCAATGGGTTCTGTCAGAGGCATCTGGAGAGGGGCCCGAGGGCAGGTTTCAATACAATAGGGAGGTGGTGGTCATGAGAAAGCTAGGATTTGACCAGGTCCAGATGTGGCATGTATATGCCAGCATGGAAAACTAGGTCACCACCATTAAGACCATGGGACACCACCACATGGACTAGGGTGGGTGACTGTGTTTTGTGAGTCAGGTCTAGGACTTGGTTTTATTAGCAATCACTCTATGGGAGCAAATTCACAAGGCAATGGCTGCCATGACCGTTTGTCATGACCATGTGGGGAAAACAATGCAATGAAAATCTTTTTAGCCCAGTGACTGAAAGGCAAGATATCATTAATAAAGGATCAAGGGCTCGGACTGGCTATATCAATGACCAGATGAGTCTGACCATGACATCAAAGGTATCATTCATGAGGAAAGCAAAAGAGGATTATAAAGGCAGGGGTAAAAGGTCCACATTACATGTCAAGAGACTCTGAAGCTTGTCTTTTAAGATCAAGCAGTTAATGTAAAGGAAAGACATGATGAAGTTAAAGACCAAAAGGGAAGATTTCAAAGAGTCCCTCAAAATGACAAATGTGCACCACATATAATGATATGTGCACAGAGCTGGAAATAGAAAATTAAAAAATAACATGCTGTTTTTCCCCCATCTTAAAGAATTGTAGATACATTCAAACCTTGAGTGGCAATAATGAACTACTCTATAGGCAAAATATTAAATGATGCAGCAAACACCTAAAGAAGACAGAAGGCATATATAAAAAGACATTATACCAAGAAGAATGTTTGGATCACCAACCACTTCATGAGGCAGCATATTTCAGGAACCAATGGTACTAACATAAGAAGTGGAAGCTCCCTTGAAGGAATTAGCAAAACACAAGGCTTCAGGAATTGATGGGTTATCAATAAAGATGTTTCTACAAACATGCAGCACTGGAACTGCTCACTTGTCCATACCAAGAGATTTTCAAAACAGTGACATGGCCACTTGACTGGAAGAGATCCACATTTATCCCTATTCCTACATAAGGGGACCCAACAGGGGACCCAACAGAATGCAGAAACTATCAAAGGATATCATTAATATCTATGCAAGTATACTTTTCCTAAAGATTAGTCAGAAATGACTGTAGTAGTAAATAAAGACTGCCAGAAAAATCAAGCCAGATTCAGAAGAAGGCATGGAACCAGGGACATCATTGCTATTGTCAGACGGATATTAGCCTAATGTAGAGAATAACCAGAAAGATGTCTATGTTTTATTGACTCTGCAAAGTCTTTTGACTGTGGGGGATCATAATAAATTATGCATAACATTGCAAAGAATGGGAACACCAGTGGACTTAATTGTCCTCATGAGGAATCTGTACCATGAACCAGGAGGTACTCGTTTGACCAAAACAAGGAAACACTGCCTGGTTTTAACTCAAGAATGGTGTGTGTCAGGGCTGTATTCTTTCATCATATCTCCTTATTCTCTAAACTGAGCAAATAATCTGAGAACATGGGCTTTATGAAGAGGAATGTGGCATCAAGATTAGAGGAAGTTTCATTAACAACATGCGTTATCCAGATGACAACTTCCTTTGCTCAAAGTGAAGAGGACATGAAACATATACTAATGAAGATCAAAGAACATAGCCTTTGGTATGGATTGTGTCTCAACACATCAAGAATACAAAAATCCTTACATCCAGGTCAGTACACAAATCTATGATACACAAATAAAAGATTGCGGTTGTACAAGATTTTGCTTTACTTGGTTCTACAATCAACACCCACAGAAAGACAACATCTTTATTGATATTGTGGCAAAAGACCTCTTTAATGTGTGGAAAAGTAAAGGTGTCACATTGAAAATGAAGGTGCACCTCACTCATTCCATGGTGTTTTCTGTCATTTCATATGGGTGTGAATGCTGACATTGAACAAGGGAGACAGAATTGATACTTTTGAATTATGGTGCTGGAGATGAATAATGAATATACCATAGACTGCCAAAATAGCCAACAGATCTATCCTAGCGGAAGTGCAACCAGAGTGCTCCTTGGAAGATAGGAGAGCTAGATGGTGTCTTACGTATTTTGGATATGTAGTCAGGAAGGACCAATCCCTGGAGAAGGACATCATGTTTGGGAGAGAGGTAGGTCAACGCAGAAAAGGAAGATCCTCAACTAGATGGATTGACACGGTGTCTGCATCAATGAACTTAAACATAAGAAAGATTCTGTGCCTCTCACAGGGTCCAGGAGTGTTCTGTTGTCCATAGGACCACTATGAGTTGGCCCTGACTCAATGGCTACTAACAACAACAAGAACAGGTGCTAATAAGAGAAGAGAATAATGCAAGTCTGTAGGCAAGTGCAAAAGGATTCACAGAAGTTTTGACTTCAGTGTACGAGGGGAGACCTACCTCCTGACTTAAGGCCTGTTCTTTCAGAATGCCCCCAGCTTGGTCTCCAGGTTTGGGTCCAGCTAATCATGCAGCATACAATCTTCCAATGACATGGGACACATACACACTGGTGATCCTTTGTGATCACATTGCCTGGTGATGTCGTAGGCTAGTGATCATGTAGCCCTCTTAGTTTGTGTTAACGTTCTATATGATGTTCCCACAAAGATGATATGTATGGATGACACCTTCCTCAGAAAAAATTTCACAGTTAAGCAACACTTAAGTATATATCTCCAAATAAGCATAATTTATTCCTGGAATATCCTTAAATTCCTCTTACTCATGCTCCTTAAAATTATGCCTTTGTCTCCTGTACCCTAAAAGGAAACTAAAGTGGTTAGTATTTTATAACCTGCAGCTTGGTCTCTTGATTCACTGCCCACTTGTCCAGCAGTCCAGGTGGATACTTGATAACCAGCTGTATCTCATGGGTTCTTTTGTTTCCTTCATGTTTCTTCATTGAAAACCAATCATGGCATGGAAGACAGAAAAGAAGACAAAACAGACATCAGAGGTGCCTTTCTCAGCAGCACCACTACTGACATGTGGGTCTGCTATTACTCTTCGTTGGGGGCATTACACTCAGGGTTATTCAGCAATACCCCTGGCCTCCATCCGATAAAGGCCAGGAACATCCCCCAGTTGTGACACCACATTTATCTCCAGACATGACAAAATCACCCTTAATTAGGAGCGCTGGCTTAAGGAATTGATTTCTAGGGCTACACCACCTCTAAAGTAGATCTGTCCAGAGATAACAAATAAATGTACAACTTGCTACATTTGCAATACTAGCTTTCAGTTAGGGACCAGAGACCTGGAAGACAGGAACTCTGATCTGAAAGGAAACCAAGTGGTGGGGTTTTGTGGCTGTTTGTAAATATCTATAACACTACTTAGAGTCATGTCTGACTCATAGGGTTTTCAATGGCTGATTGTTTCGGGATTGCCTGGAGAGTGGATTGCCACATCCTTCTTCCATTTTTGTGGTGCTGAAAATCGAACCCGGGACCTCTGAGACTTCAAAGTGGCACCCTACTGAGCTAAATCCTAACCCCATAATGCATACCAACTTTCCCATAATAACCATTACAAGCACAGATTACTAAATAACACAACTTGTATAAGAACCACAAAGGAAATGCAAGCACTTCTTTCCAAAAAGCAAACTGAAAAATGAAAATACCACCCAGATAAGGAGATAATCTGAAGAACAGTAATAGAAAGCTTTCTACATGCCCACATTGGAGGATGGTGACCTTCTTATTGGGACTTAACCTTGAAAAACAGAGTTTAGGTATCCACTGACAATTTAAGACACTCCAAGGTCAAGCAATAATTACATCATCAGAGGCAATTATCAGTACAAGAATATAATAAAATACATCAAATTATAGCCTCTCTGACTTAATATGCAATCTTTCTTACAGGTTAATATTTAGCTAATAGTACAAATCCTCAATCATAGAACCATTATCTTGACTTAAAAACTGTAACAGTTACACTATCAGAAATAAAACATTCTGAAAAGTTTTCCTTGTGCTTTCTTGCATTTCATAGACTGAAGGCTATAACCTATAGGAACTTGATGGAAAGTATTAAAGCACACTAACTGTCTTTTTAAATGCATTTTTGAAATTGCTATCAATTTGAAGTGCACTAGATTTCTTTTCCTATGGAGTCTTTGTACTCAAGATACAAACCTATGTCCCAGTCAAGCTATTAAATCAACATATAATCAACATATAATCCAATACTAAATGTGCTCCTTAGCCACAAGAAAACCTTATTATCAGAAAAAGTATATTGGATCATTTGCATTTGTTATTAATGTAAATAAATGTTGACTGTCCTCTTTCTATATTTCATAAAACTATAGTATAAGCAATGACAATGAAACATATATTCCCAAAACACATCATGCTGCTAGAAAGGGCTGCAAGATGAGTTGTAAGATTAAATGATTATTTTACTTCATTTACTAGTATTCAAACTTTCGTAGTACTCCCTATGTGGCAGGTTTTAAAATGCAACTGATTCCAGAGATAGCCCTAAGGAAGATGCTATTCCTGACATCATTCTCAAAACTCCACTTATGCTCACCACCCATGGGTCAATTGCAAACTCCAAAGCAAGCCAGACATGGTATGGGATAGAGGTGACACCCTGTCTTCCATCACGTCCCTTTTGGCTGCTCCCCAAGGCCCTCAACACCCCTAGGCACACAGCCCTCCATCCCCTGGTGCATCCTTCTGCCAAGAACTCAGTCCTGGTCATTCTTTCCCCGGGCACTCAATGGTCATGGCGACTGAGGACAGCAACAGCTGCAACTTGGAAGGCAAAGGATGTTTGATGATGGTCCACTTACAGTGAAGGTCTCCCTGAAGAGGAATACCACAAGGATGGAAGAGTAGCCAGGCCACATACAAAAGCAGGAACACCTCATTGCTGCCTATACCTATTCCTTCTACCTCTTCTCTCCCCAATCGAGCCTTTTCTACAAACTTTCTACATTACTGCACAATTTGCTAGTTTACTTTATATCGCCTATTTTCACCCATTGAGGTATAAACCCATTAAGGTTAGGAGTTTGCCTGATAAAGCAGCTGAAGCAAGAGCCTCTCGATCTAGACTGAATTGGTTTTCAAGACAGACCCTGAGCAGAGTTTGTGAGAAGAATGCCGGGGCCACTCAATAAATTCAGCCTTGAAGGTCATCTACTCTGTCACTACTACCCAAAAATCTACCATTGTGGCTAGCAGCCATAGACACCCATACACAAATGATCATAGCAGCATTCCAATAAACCTTTATTTATAAGAACAGGTAGCAGGCCAAATTTGGCCCACAGGCAATCATTTTGCCCAATAAAATGTAAGTAGAGAAGAAAACATCAAGATAATAAACTGAATAAAGAGATAGAATTATAGGAGTTTTTAATAGGGTAATAATGACCTTTTTGTTAAAAAGTGTAACAATGACATGAAAAGCTGTAAATGATATTGCAGAACAAGAAAACTGGCCAAATAGAGACAAAGCCACAAGTGTGAATACTAAGGATTTGCATGTAGCCCAGCACAGTGGCACAAGCCTGCAATCTCAGCAACTCAGGAAGCAGAGGCAAGAAAATCACAAGTTCAAGGCCAGAGGTAGCTTGCATAATTTAGCAAGACTCCCACTCAAAATACATAGTAAAAAAATGGAGTGGGAGTGGGGCTCAGGATGCATGAGGCCCTGAGTTCAACCCCCCGAGGGCATTCCTCCCCCCCTCGTGCGCACTCACGCACGCACACACACACAGACACACACACACATAAATCTATCATGTATCATTGCCCTTCCTGCCTCCAGCAAACAGTTCATAAAGTCAAAGTCCACTGTCACTAAATAAGAGTTTGCAGCTAGGTATGGTGGTTTGCACCTATAATCCTAGCACTCAGAAGGCTGAGGCAGGAGAATCACCCAGTTCCAGGCCAGTTTGTGCTACATGGTGAGAACTTGTCGAAAAACACTACATGATGGTATCTGTACTAATTAAGAAACGTAACAAATAGGAATGTATAGATTCATTTTTTGCCCTCATCAGGGAAAATCATTAGAAAACTATTACTCTATCAGTAGTTTCCCTTATATATCAGCAACAACCTTGTTTAAATAAGATAAAAATTAAGCTCTTTTAACACAAGCTCAAAAAGAGAAATACCACATGTTCTCTCTCATATGTGGGAGTTGAATCTTACTTAAGAGGAGAAAAAATACTATACATAAGTTGATATATTAAAATGCATAGTTAAACTTAATGAAGAAATGACAATATAAAGAGTAAAAAGAAGGGGGGAGGGTACTAGCAAAAGAAAGCAAAGATTGTGGAAGGTGGGATGGGGAGGAGAGTCAATGCAGAAGGATAAACGGGGAGAGGATAATCTCAATGTAAATGATGAAACTTCATGAGTACATGGGAAAAATGGGGAAATAATCCAAATATGCATGAGTTTTACTACATTATTAGTCAAAAGATTCCATAAACCTTGTAAGTTGATAAAATTGTAATCAAAAGTGATATAATAGTTGCATAATGGAAAAAGCCAATGCTGTATTACTCTGTACCCTACCAACATTTACTAATAAAAGGAGAAAAAAATAAGACCTTTTCATAATCATTATGTTGTTGTTGTTGTTGTTAGGTGCCGTCGAGTCAAGTCCGACTCATAGCGACCCTATGTACAGCAGATCGAAACACTTGCCGATTCTGTGCCAGGCAAACCATCTTATTTATGTTTAAGCCCATTGTTGCAGACACTGTGTTAATCCATCTGGTGGAGGGTTTTCCTCTTTTCCGTTGACCTGCCACTCTTCCAAAC